>JAWPHD010018904.1:0-37904 GCA_037043455.1 Cyrtodaria siliqua
CATATCAGTTTCAACAGAACCTTCAAAATAATCATATCTTCTATCAGTTTATCATCCGATTTTGATAAATTCTTTCACCGTTATTCATTTTTTGATTCTCAAAAAATAAAGATTTTTGGCATGTGGGTACATCCCTAATGGCATACGATTCGCAATATTTTGTTACTGCGGATGTGTTCCCCTCCAAACCCCACAACCACCCTCACCCCCACCTGAATACCTGTATACTGAGTGTATTGCTCTATAAAGACAGGGGTTTTGTATATATGGTTTAGAAATAACGCAATACCAAAATACAGTTGTCGTCTCTACCTGTATCTATCGATTTACGGCTTTACGAGTCGAGCGTTTTATGCGTATCGACTCGACAAAAAAATGAACGGGTTTATAGTGTTACATTTTAATTAATAATTAGAATAATAGTTTACCGATTTCAAAAGCCATATACTAATAGAAAGTGCAATATATATAATTTCCCTTTTAGGCAATATATTTTCCTTGATTGTTTGTTTGTTAGTGATTAAGAATCTATTTCACGGTTTAGAAAAAAAACACTCTTTTGTATTAGGGACCGCTATTTTGTTTTTGTTTTATTTTTCTGATTTTACCCAATTTTCAGCAACCCGTACCCGTGATACATCTTTATGGTAATAATCTCATAAAATGTTATGTCCCTTGCAATTGCTTGGGCCCTTTTCATCTTCCATACAGATACGTCGGGAACTTTATGTTGTACTGCCCCTGATTACATATAGCGAGTACTTTTAGAATTGTTGAATAGTAGCACCAATCTTTCGCGCGGATTATATGAATCTAACATGGTTCTAATATTAGATGTTCTTCTTCAACATTTTTAAATCACAAATGTAAGCTTTATGGAATCAGTGTTGTGTGTGTGTGTGTGTGTAATTCTAAGGTTTATAGTCGTCCGCCAACGACACGTCAGGTATACCTGACGCGAAGGGCACAATAGAGTCTGGACATCTTTTATGGATCACATTTATGAGATAGCTATATAGTGGGGTTAACGTCCCCTTATTTCACTGGACATGTGGGGACATTTCAACAAAGTGAGTTTCGTATTTAGGCGATGCAAGCACAGATACAATGATGTTGCACATAGTAATAAGCCAACCCGACGCGTGCTCTCATTTGGTCGAACAACTCTTGTTAGCTGCTGTCATCGTCGGATCCAGTTTGGTTGGTGGGGTGGGGTGGGGTGGTGGTGGGGTGTGGGGCGGGGGGGGGCACTAAACTGGAGGAAAAAACGGATTTGTTTGCGTGTTTTTGGATGTAATTTTTTTTTAAGAGTTGCGCCCCCTATCGTTTTTGTTTGAACCTCAATATTTGTTATGAGAGAACTCAAAGTCCTTGCTTCGATCTCAAGCTTCATCCCATTCAGCGTACTTTACGGAGAGTTTGTAAATCTCAAATTATGATTGTGAATATTGGCGCCTCAGTGGCGTAGGAGCGTTTCATCATTGGGTTAGGTATCTCAATGGGGGCAGGGGGGCGTGGAGTTTTGGGGGCGATGGTGAGGCGGAAGGTCATCTACAATTACATTTACCATATTTGATAACGTCTTTATCCCTTTTGCTTTCATACGTTTTAACAATGGATATACAGAGCATGTAGATCTATGGGTTTTATATACAAACTTATATAGCTACTATTCTATGTCCATTGGCTAAGATATCCCCCTCACAGTAACACTTCAGGGGACACTTCCATGCACATGGACATTTTATTTGTTTATAGTGGTGGGGTGGGGGAAGGAGGGTCAACATATAAACATACCAATTATTGTATGTGTGAGATGAGGTGGGTGGTATGATAAATAATGAACACGTGGATCATTTCTTAGGTATAAACGGTTTGAGATGAAACTTTGTGCTAAAACGTAAAATTGAAGAAACAATCATCACAGTTTTTGGGAGTCTTATCACTGAAATGTTTCAATCTAATCCAATAGAACAGAATAATATTGTCAAACTATACTGAAAAGGAAAAAGAAACGCAGGGTGTGTATTTCCGTCTAATAATGTATATGTTTAATATGCTTCTGCTAATCGAATGGTACAGGGCGTACATTAGGCCTATCTTTTAGAAGATAAGTTTTTAAACAGCACTGAAACACACCAATGGTACCCCTTTAAAGTTTCAATTATCTTACAGAATGCGCAATTTGGCTCAAGCAGGTGAGCAAACTTAGTGCTTTAAATGTTGCAATCACTTAACATTAAATACAGTACTTAGGGATTACAAAACATCTTCGGATTTCCTTGGGAATATATGGGGAATTAAGTGTGCATTCTATGCAATATATAGCGGAAATACGCACCCCTGACGTTTCTTTTTTCCATTCAGTATATGTCACAGGCTCTGTAGTTTCAGAAAAGAGCCTTTTTCAAAAAATATTTCATGTATAAGCTCTAGTTAAAACTCCACGGGGCGGGGGCAGATTTGACCCAATAGTCACCTTTTTGAGGAAAAAACACTTAGTAGAGGACACAAAAGCGTTGTCCTTGTGGTTTCAGAGAAGACTATTTTAAAAAAAACTCCCAAATCCGGGCTGTGCCACATTGACCCCCAGAGTCACCTTTTGAAACAAACTTGGTAGACGACACATTAGCTAATGCTACGTGCTATACATGAGATCTTTGTGGTTTCAGAGAAGATTTTATAATATGTCTGCCCGGGTCACCATTTGAACAAACTGGATAAAGGAACTTAATATACTACAGAGAGATCTAATACCTTGTGGTTTCAAGGGAAGAATCTTGTTTTAAAGGGACTGGGAAGAAAAAAGGGTGGTATTCAAATACGAATACAAACCATCTTATTGTGGTTCAGTTTTATATTAAGGTGCGAGGGGGCGTCCGTGGCCGAGTGGTAAAGAGTCTTCTGACTTGCAATCACTTGCCCCTCACCGCTGTAGGTTCGATCCTCAGGGGCATAGGAATCTTTTAGTGGAGGAAGCTAACCAGCTGGCTTGCGGAACGTCGGATGGTTCTACCCAGGGTGCCCGCCCGTGCACGAAAATTGCACCGGAGGGGCACCTGGGGTCTTCCTCTCACCAGTAGAAGCTGGAGGAAGTCGCATATGACCCTTAGCTGTTGGTGGCGACTATAAAATCCAATCCAATTCAATTCAATCAAGGTGCGAATATACACTAAACTAAGCCCCATGATTGTCCTGATTGAATTATTGTTAATGAAATAATTTGGTCTGGAAAACTAGACGACTGCGCTTCTTGTTGCTGTATAATTGCGTACTATTAATTCGATACGTGCTTAACGGTCCTTATAAATTCTTGTTTTGTAATCGCAAGTTCGCTTTATTGTATGCACAACTGTTAGAAATATTGAACCCATTTTAACAACAATTTATGATTTAACAACAACAATGTTTCCAGACCGAACATTTTCATTAACAATAATTAAAACGAAGTAGCATGCGGCTTATTTTAATGTATATGTACATTTCAAATGAAACACGATGCACATTTTGTGCACCGACGTTTTTTTTTATTATCTAAATTGACACCAATCACTCTTCCAGGATCCGTCTCCAGTTCCCTTTATTTTTTTCCTCCAATACAAGTCTATGTAAAACATCCCCTGAGAGTCGGGGATCATATTTGACTCCCCCCCCCCCCCCTCCCCCCCCCAGGGTCACATTTGAACAAACATGGTACATGCACAATATTAGATATCCGCTCGTGCAGTTTCAAGAGAAGAATAGTGTTTTTAAAGGTTTTCTCTATGTAAAACTCTATATAAAAAGTTAAACTGTGATCACCGTGACGTTCCAGTGTACCATTGAACACATTTGGTAGAGGACTATAAGCTAAACGGACATTCAAAACATGAGACCCTTTCCCTTGTGGGTTTAAGAGATCGACGATGTATATGTAAGTATATTTGTACAATATATGATCCATGGAAGTGGAGGCAAATTAAACCCCATCCCAAGAAGAAGGTAATTAAGGTGTTCCCTATATTGACAATTGTAAACATTTGACCCCAGAGGCGGGTTGCCAATTTCTGTGACTTCCCAAGGGTACAATTTGAAACACACGTGTTGGAGGACCATAAGATTAGAGCCCATGGCCACAATTCTGACGTAGAGGTTCATAATTTTATACTACATTTAAAATTAGTATGATACTGGATAGTTTAGTATGATACTGGAATTATTTTAGCATGATACTGAATAGTTTAGTATGATACTGTATGCTACTAACTTAAACGTTATCGTCTACTAATTAAACGTTATCGTCCGTTAAGTACAGCGAGGGTCATTGTCGTAGAGTTTAGTATGATACTTAATTATTTTGTATGATACGAACATATTTGAAAAATACAATATCATACTAAAATATATAGTATCAAACTAATGCAATCGATCTTTATAACCCTGATCGTACGTAGTCATACACATTTATGTATTGTAGCTTTAAAGAAATAGATTTACTCGCCCCCACCCCCCCCCCCCCCCCCCCCCCCCCCCCACCCCCTGTATAAATTGAAATATCCATAAACAACTTTTGAACCCCGAGCGCAGCCATCTTTACCGCGAGGACTTCATTTAATAAACTTTATAGCCCAGGGATTGGCGATCATTAATAAAGCAAAACTCTCGAAATATGTTCAGCTGTTCTTGAAAATGTTGTTGTTTAATTAAGGTATATACCGTTTATGGTAACAGTGACCATACTGGATGTCACGTTGACCCTAATTTATACACATTTGAAAAACATTGACCTCAGGATCATCCATCTGAAGTTTGGTCAGAATCGTCCAAGCAGTTTATGAGGGGAAGTCGCTAAAGCACAAGTTGACGGACGGACGGACGACGGACAAAAAGCGGTTGATCATTCATCAGATTTATCTGTATCAGGAAAGTCACGAACAGTTTCAAAGTTTCTTTTATTGTCGAAACATATATTTAATTCATTAAAGAAACTAAACCGCCAAATTTCACTTCAAAACTTTCCTTCCAAACTCTAGCCATGTGTTGAGGTCATAAAATAATGCATTAGTGGTGATTAAAAGTCTGGAATTATTCGCAGGTATTTAAAATACACGTAATTGGATGTGCGTAAAACAAATTAAGAGTTTGTGACTCTTCATTCGACTTTTTGACAACAGAACAGAACAGAACAGAACATAATTTTATTCAGATTTGTACATAGTACATCATCTAATACATATATAAGTTTACAATACATCACGACAACGATAACATTAGGGTGATGGTTAAGGGGTTTTATTGTAATTACACACAGTCCATTTGAAAACGCAACACTTGGTTGTTGTTTCTATACCCACGTTTTTGAGGGAAAAAAAAGGAATATTAAAATCGCATCCGTTTATCCGTCCGTCCGTCCGTCCGTTACCGCATCTCCTCCTAAACCGCATCTCCTCCTAAAGCGCTGAACGGAATTCAACCAAACTTAGGGTATGACTTCGCCATATGATGACGGCGTGCAAGAGCAACATTATTTTTAGCTCCGAGTTCAGGGCCCTCAGGGGGTGGGGGTCAAAAGGTCAAATACACTAAAAATTCAATTACACTGTCATTTTTCCATATTTTCGCACATAACTTGGTGTATGTGATCGTCTATGAAAGATAAACAACATATCAAACGATTGCATTATTTAGAACTCGGACGTCTGCCCGTGGTGCCCCAGGGTGGGTGGGGCGGGCGTGGTGGGGTGGGGCGGGTATTTTGTTTTTGTAATTATGTCTCAAATGAAACATTATGATGATGGCTCCACACCCATGGGCCCTCAGGGAGTCAAAATGTCAAATACACTAAAAAATCAATTACAGTCATTTTCCCATATTTTTGCACCTATAACATGGTCTATGTAAATGCCTATGGACATGATGAAAGATTAAACAACATATCAAACGATTTTATTATTTCGAACTCGGACGTCGGCCCGGGTGGCCCCAGGGTGGTGAAACATTATGATGATGGCTCCACACCCAGGGGCCCTCAGGGGTCAAAAGGTCAAATACACTAAAAATTCAATAACAGTCATATTGTTGGGAAAAGTGTTATATTTGTTATATATAACTCGTTGTGTCCTCAAAGTTGGAAGTTTAAATCACACACAAATCCACTGTTTTGTTACACACTTTTATTTTCTACGTTTATAACACTATTTCTATTATAAAAATCAATGCTATTTCAAACACAATTTTAACAATGATAATGAAGAATAATAAAATCCAATCTAGGTCCTAAATAACATCCAAAATCCTAACTAAAAACTGACTCAGTGCATGCGTGCGGCCCTTTTTATAGGGCTTTAATCGTATGAATATTAATGAGTTAGCATGTAGGCCATTGCTAAGCTTTAACCTAGATGCTGCATCCCAGTGAACTTTCAACAGTGTACTTCTGCCATCAACAGTCATAAATCATTTAGCAGGCATGCCCGTGCTATGACAGTCATAACTTATTTAGCAGGCATGCCTGTGCTATGTAAATGATACTAAGCATGCACCGAGGAACCTATATCTGATACATTGAATACAAAACTAATCAAACTAATACAGTATCTAATCAAACTAATACAGTATGTAAAACTCATAACACAAATCATAACACAAATCATAACACACTCCCACCACTGCATTATGCTCCACCGTGAGCATTAGGGTCAATGTACTCAAATAATGAATGAAATGTAGTGGCACGTGTCGGCTAATTTACAGGGTCATTGCAATCTTGGCCATACAACACATAATTATTATGTTCCAATGAAATTCCAATTAAAGATCGTGCCTGTCAGATACAAACCAATTTACATGCGGCTGATAAGCAGATCACATTTCAAAACAGAATTAATGCACATCCAGTACCAAGGGAGAAGATTTGAGTAAAGTGCTTCACGGCATCTTAGCAGCATGCTGACCTGAGTTTAAGGTCAAAGCAGCTCTAATAGGATCCTAAACGATGCAAATGTATTTCAATTTAATGCAAGACAGATGAATAATTTTAAACCAGCATAAATGGTATGGAACTGAACAAAACCCTGGCAAAGGAATTGATAGAAAAACAAAATTAAAAATATATGTATATATATATATGGTTAACTATTCTGAATATAAACAAACATACCGAATTGCTAATCCATTTTGGATGAATTTAGTTTATATTGACAACTTAGCACCCCATGAAGAAACAACCACGTAGCTTAGAGATATTAATAACCAATGTGTTCAATAGTTGCTAATTTGTAAGTGTTGCTATATTATATAATTATAAACCTATTTAGTACCATGAATCTCAAAATTCATTTTGTCATTTAAATTAGGATGTTATACATTAAAAAAAATATTAATCAACAATATAAACAAGATTTGTCCTAAAATCTGTTTCAATTAACTGTCTCCAGAACCTAACATCTAGTGTTTATTTTGTTGTAAATTATATCATTATTTGTTATTAAATTCATTGTCTTGCAGAGTTTTTAAGCAGATAAATACAGCACTTTTTCTTAACTCTAATTTGCATCAAACACATAGGACCAATAATTACTGAACATGATAACTGCCCATTAATCTGAAATGCTAGAATGCTTCAATTCTACTTGAAATTGTGGAGTTAATCCTGAACTAGACAGTTGTAAGAGCTAATATTAATTCACATTTCTATTAAATTTAACTACGGTATGAAGAACAATGCAAATATTAACATTACGATAAAAAAAAAAATTGTTTAAAATATTTGTTTTAATTAAGGTAAGCTAATGACATCTTCACAAAAAAACAAAAAATAACATCTCATCAAAATACATTATGCACTAGTTCAATTATTTTCAACACATTAATTTAAATTAGTGATGTTCATTTGTTTACTGTCCTAGTTCATTCTTCTCAACTCATCAGTTATCAAACTTAAACTATTTCCAGTTAACTATCATACATATTAAGTCCTATACATCTGCATCACTAAATGTACAGTGGCATAACTATTAACTTTCAATAATCACTAATTAAAAGTTACTAGTCAAATGTTAATTATAGTAAAGCCAAATGCTTCATGAAAGAACTATTGCCATCGGCTTGTGGTGTTTCAAAAGGAGTGAACGTAAACGAGTACATTAAAAAAAAAAGATTATATGAAAGAATAAAAATAAAATACATGACTATTCTAATGCATAAACATCAATATTTTATATAAACGTTCATATCTTCAATTGTCAATGTTCCACCAAGTGTCAATATTGTGTCACGACAACGTCACAGCTTGATACACTACTGCCAGGAAAATAGTTGCTCAAACGAAAGTTAATGCTGCGGCTACATTCCACCATCATTTGCACGGGCAAAAGTTAATATTGATAATCTCCACTAGAAACTGTCAGGATATCTCGTCTTTCGTGCACCACCAATATAGGTATCGCGTCGTCGCCATGTATAACCTCAACCACCAGAGAGTGGCAGAGACCTGTCCCATGCTGTATTGAACCCCTGGGTGACACAGGAGTTCTGTTGTAGGACAATTCCAACACAGAACCTACTCTTGGGTAACACAAGAGTAATGCAGAAAGCCTTCCAGCGTTGTAATGAACCCTTGGGTGACACAGGAGTTCTGTTGTAAGTAATTCCATAGTCGAATAATCGTGGTAAATCCGTTTAATAATTTCATATTCGAATAATCACGGTAAATCCGTTTAATAATTCCATATTCGAATAATCGTGGTAAATCCGTTTAATAATTTCATATTCGAATAATCACGGTAAATCCGTTTAATAATTCCATATTCGAATAATCACGGTAAATCCGTTTAATAATTTCATATTCGAATAATCACGGTAAATCCGTTTAATAATTCCATATTCGAATAATCACGGTTAATCCGTTTAATAATTCCGTATTCGAATAATCACGGTAAATCCGTTTAATAATTCCATATTCGAATAATCACGGTAAATCCGTTTAATAATGCCATATTCGAATAATAGCGGTAAATCCTTTTAATAATTCCATATTCGAAATAAGGAAATAATTCCAAAACAGCTTATTGTTAAACTTTAAATTAGCACTATTTTGCCAGATGCTTTATTCCAACAAAACCAGAGAATTAATTCACAGAACTATATCCAACTTTATACTCAACCGTGTACATTGTCGTGGTACAATTTTCATCCTCAGATTCACAAATATTATCCTTAGGTCGATATATATGTAAATAACTACATCGCTGGCTCCTCTTGACTGTTTTAAAACATAAAATAATTATAATCAATGTACAGTCCTCAAAATCCTTTGGCAATTTTTGTGGTCATTCTACTTCAAAATCCAGTCGAGGAATGACTATTTCTGTATTTGTCCTCTAATTTCAATTCACTCCCAGTCTGCCACCAAAGCACCATGGCAGATGAAAACATAAACAGTGCCTTCCTGACACAGCGTCAATGTCAATTAAGATCTAAATGACCATAAACAAATCACTTCCAAACAAGTTGGGTTGGTTGACCAATAAAAATGTTGTAAAAACAAAGTCCAAACATTTTAATAGGAGTGCTGTTAATATGAATTGCCCTAACATCAGCTGCAACGGTGATAGCACCTAAGCCTAAGTAGAGCTACATATCTACAAGACATTATTTCGTCTGTTCTACAGTTTTACGTTGAATTAACTTCTTGACTCAATAAAGAAAATGTCCCGTCCTTGGCCGCCAAGGAAACATAGACCTGACTGATCTAACCTTAGTTCACAAACTAAGTACGCTCAGTAACAAAACATTGTCACTATATCTCATATGACGATAACTTTACAAAAGCAATTCTACAATTTCAAAAGGCCATCCTGTGCCCACAATCGAATATGCAAGATGCAACGGCTATTAAGATTCCATGTGTTTTGATTATGGTAGTTCAACTCAGAAATAATCAACATCTACGTGATTCAGTCCTTGATTACCGATAACAAAACTAAACCTAATATCCTGCCAACGATACACTACAATTAAACATATCAGGTGATAATGTCACACTCATATCCATCGTCTCCAATGAAACTGCAACAAGATTCCCAATAATGTCCAATCAACGACCACTGTCAAAAGTTGACAAAAACAAAAAGTGTATGCATCTTCTAAATTTCGTTTAAACTGACTGATCAGATGTCCCCCATTTGACAATCAATTTCTCCAAGACACAGTTGAAAGTACTCCAACAGAAACAGTTCAAACAAAATGTTCATCAAAGAAAAAATCATTTGATCATTCATTTGATCCCTTCGATCTAGTCTATGATGAATATAATATTTGGAAGTACACAAACAAATCATAAATGGGTAGTCCGTTGTTCACTAATCGTAGTTCAAAGTTCGTTTAAATAGTTATATTTACGGGTTTGGCACACTTATTAATGAACAATAAACAATTTCAATTTGTGTCTCTTGTAATCATAATGTGTATCATAAAACCCACCATAAACCTCATCAAAAGTTTTAAGTTCTAAACTCTGACCCGTGTTTAAATTCATTTTCTGCAAATATACACCTTCAGTGCAAATATCAGTTGCTTTTGTTTCAAACAAACATTTCGAAAACATACTCAAACATATCAGCAGCAACGTCGTGTCTTTCATGTTGATTGTTACTGTTCTAATACGTGTACAAGTCCGAATCGCACCGCGCTGCCTCCAGTGTTGGGAAAATCGTTATATTTGTTATATATAACTCGTTGTGTCCTCAAAGTTGGAAGTTTAAATCACACATAAATCCACTGTTTGGTTACACACTTTTATTTTCTACGTTTATAACACTATTTCTATTATAAAAATCAATGATAATTTCAAACACAATTTTAACAATGATAATGAAGAATAATAAAATCCAATCTAGGTCCTAAATAACATCCAAAATCCTAACTAAAAACTGACTCAGTGCATGCGTGCGGCCCTTTTTATAGGGCTTTAATCGTATGAATATTAATGAGTTAGTATGTAGGCCATTGCTAAGCTTTAACCTAGATGCTGCATCCCAGTGAACTTTTAACAGTGAACTTCTGCCATCAACAGTCATAAATCATTTAGCAGGCATGCCCGTGCTATGACAGTCATAACTTATTTAGCAGGCATGCCTGTGCTATGTAAATGATACTAAGCATGCACCGAGGAACCTATATCTGATACATTGAATACAAAACTTATCAAACTAATACAGTATCTAATCAAACTAATACAGTATGTAAAACTCATAACACAAATCATAACAATATTTCCATATTTTTGCTCATAGCTTGGTGGTGTATGTAATTGTCTATGAAAGATAAACAACATATCAAACGATTTTATTATTTCGAACTCGCACGTCTGCTTTTTTTAAATTATGTCTCAAATGAAACATTATGATGATGGGATTACACTGTATACGTTTGTTTCTGTTTCCTCCTACTTCATCAGTGGGGGCCTGATTCAATTACAGTGTTATTTTTCCATACTTTTGCACATTAGTTAGTATACTAGTCTTCTATGAAAGAGATACACAGCATGACAAATGATTTATTATTATTTAAAAATAAGGTGGTCTTCCCTGGGGGTTGGGGTTGGAAGAGGTGGGTGGTGGGGGGAGGGTATCAGTGCGTCAATTTTTTTTAAATAATGTCTCAAACGAACATTTAGATGAAGGGATTACAGTGTATAATACTACGTTGTTCTCCTGTATGTGTGTGTGGTGGTGGTGGGTGGGGGTGGCCTGTGTGAAAAAAACGTGGGTATTTTCTATGGCGCGCCGTCGAATTCGTTCTACTTTAAATTTATAGAGATGTTAAACATCTTAAAATTAAATGTGTTTGAACTGAAAGAAGTAGAGCAAATATTATGCAACTGTTCATCGCCATAAGTTAACCTTCGGGGCAAAGACACTTGTGTACTAATATAAAATACTATATTAGCTAGGGACCAAAATGGTCGGATGTAAGACAGACTTTCTGTGATAGTAGTTGGTAGTCTAGCTTGACAATCGAAAAGAGTCCCCTAGGTCACAGGTCCTTTTGTTACTATTTTTAGCAGGCCGCCACATGCTTGAAGACAGCACTACGAGTATATCTTAATTATGGCTTAACCCAAAGAAAATTAGATTTACAAAAACGATTTAAACAAAAACATTGTAAATATCGGAAACTAAAAGAAATTGTGTTTGTATTGAATTATTTCAGAAATTAGCAGTTTTAGTCATTTTTATTATTTTATTTATTTTTGCCAAAAGACCCACATGTATCCCTTTATTTATTTATTTATTTATTTAATTTTAAGATGTTTAACAGGGCCTGGGGGAAGGGGCACACACACTAATAATTCAATGACAGTGTTATTTGTTCCATACTTTTGCACATTAGTTGATATACTAGTCATCTATGAAAGAGATAGACAGCATGTCAAATGATTTATTATTTAAAACTAAGGTCGTCTTCCCTGGGGGTTGGGGTTGGAGGAGGTGGGTGGTGGGGGGAGGGTATCAGGGGGTAATTTTTTTTTTTAAAGTATGTCTCAAACGAAGATTTAGATAAAGGGATTACAGAGTATAATAATACTTTGTTCTCCTGTATGTGTGTGTGGTGGTGGTGGGTAGGGGTGGCCTGTGTGAAGAAAACGTGTGTATTTGTCATGGCGCGCCGTCGAATTCGTTCTACTTTTAATTTATAGAGACCACTGACGAAGGAGGAAACAAACGTATACAGTGTAATCCCATCATCATAATGTGTCATTTCAGACATAATTAAAAAAAGCAGACGATTAGACGATTTTAATTAATAAATTAATTCATTCATTCATTCATTCATTCATTCATTCATTCATTCATTCATTTATTTATTTATTTGTTTATGATTTATTTATTTATTTATTTTATATAAATATATGTTTATAACAGAATTCAACAGTTTAGTTATTTTTCTAACTGTTTGACCCTAAAACATAAGTTCAGGGATTCACAAACCTAGGACGAAATGTATAAAATATCATTATACCTAATATGGTAAAATAAAATATTAGTAGTAAATGGGTCTCTTTGGCGTCACGACAGTATATGCGCCATTTTGTTTAAAAAAAAAAAGAGCATGTTAGGTCACGTATGCGCGTTCTCATTTGCATATGCATTTATTGTGGGTAGCGGTGATTAGTGACAGGATGTTCGGACAAAGGACATTGCATCACTCTCCTTAATCCTTTAGCGTACCCACGCGATAGGATGAGTGTCATAGGTTAATCCCTCTGTTCAATCGGCACTATTGAGAGACAGGATGTCTGAGTTCCTTTTGTATAAAAACCGTAAAGGGGATTACTGTCAGGATATTGGAACAAAAGGCATTGACATTTAGACTGAATATGTGGACATTTTAGAGACAGGATATCTGAGTTCCTTTTGTATAAAAACCGCAGACGGGATTACTGCCAGGATGTTCGAACAAAATGTATTGACTATTAGACTTAATCTGTGGACATTATAGAGACAAGATGTCTGAGTTCCTTTTGTATTAAAACCGCAAATAGGATTACTGCCAGAATGTTCGAACAAAGGGTATTGACATGGTGAATTGACATCCGACCGCAATAGAAAACGAAAACAAAGGACCGGAAACCCTTTATTATACCAATACTTTGAACACAATATTTGACATGTTACGACTAGACTGCAGACGTTCATATTTTTGATTATTTATTGGCAGTTAATTCACAAGTGTTATACATGTATAAAAAGTATTTCAAATTACCATTTTGTAGTTGAATCCACGGAGTGATTTTGTACTGGCTTAATAAAACTCTCATATCCAATCTCATCACCACCACCAACACCACCACCACCATCACCACCACCAACAACAACAAGATCACCAAACCCAACAACAGCAACAGCAGCAACAACAACAACAATCCACACTACCACAACCACCAACAACAAGAACAACAATCTCATCACCACCAAAACAACAACAACATGAACAGCAACTAATACAACAACAACAGCAATAGGTAAATGCAAGTACATGTTTGAAAAGAGTCTGAACAACATGTTAGTACATGTATTTCAACAAGACTTGATTTGAATTGGGATTAAAAGGTCACCTCAAACCATTTCTATACAAAGCTGATTATTATTTAGTTTAAGGATTATACGAGTGGTGTTCAACTTATAACGTTACACTTTCATTGTACCTAAATCAAATATCTTGACATTCTCACCGAATATGTTCATTTTAATGTCAAGTCTAATGTTTCCATCGAAATGAAACATTATGACATGAACTATTATGCGCTCCCTAATGTTGTTGCATCCGTATTTTTGAAAAAGGGTAGAGCATGACGTTTTGAAGCAAACAAATTCAATTTAATATAAAAATAACGGCAATGCAAATTTTAACACAAAGCTTTTAAAATGTCGTTTAAGGTTATAGTATTCTGATATGTCCATGTCTGAACATAAAAAGGTGTAATATGCCAAAAAAAATTGAAATTGTTCGATTTTCAAGATTTCAGTGAAAATTAACATGAAATTCAACATTGAAAATGATTAAATTTACGAAAACTTCTAGTTCGAAACGTCAACTTCAGGCATTTTTTTGATTTCCTCCTCTATAAAAAACAAGTTTCATAAGTTTGTTATAAGAAAAGATATAAAAAATATATAACTTGAAATTTATGGACAAGACACACATTTGCAAATAATGATGAAATAATACAATTTTTTACCAAAGATATCTTTATAAAGTATATGATATACATCAACAATAACTGTTCATTTTTTTTTATCGCAAAATATGATTAGAATAATTATTTTGGTTAATTTATAAAATTATCAGTAACATACGAGCAAAATGTCCTATTATCTGTCAATTTCTTAATATTGCGGTAAAAATTCGAGCTTTTAATTCAACATCTATATTTTTGTCTTAAAATATAACACACGATCATATTTAAATTATAAACACAGTTTTAAACAATTATGATATGCATTTAGTGGAATTATTTGGTTTAAGGTAAAACTCCATGGCAACAGAAACATATAGGTTTAAAATTGGAAAATAGTATACACCTAATTAAAATTGTAATTTAAAACGAACTGCGTGAAATTGGAGATTATCTTTAAATGCATACGTTCTAAATGACAGTTTCACATAATTAAATCATGCATTTTTTATGATAATCACTTCCGCTGGAAAATAAATCTTAAACACAAGTTTAAAAAATTATGATATGCATTTAGTGGAATTATTTGGTTTAAGGTAAAACTCCATGGCAACAGAAACATATAGGTTTAAAATTGGAAAATAGTATACACCTAATTAAAATTGTAATTTAAAACGAACTGCGTGAAATTGGAGATTATCTTTAAATGCATATGTTCTAAATGACAGTTTCACATAATTAAATCATGCATTTTTTATGATAATCACTTCCGCTGGAAAATAAATCTTAAACAAAAGTGTTACGTTATAATATCACCTCTCGTATCACCTCGTATAAGGGATTAACTTCTGACCATTAGGGGCTTAAAATGTTTAGTTTTACATCGAGTTATAGAATTCATGTTTATAAGTTATAAAAATTATATCCGTATATTTTCAAAAATTGTCTACCTAGCTACATATATTTATATACCGTTCGGAATTTCGCGCGCTATCTGATGGTATAAACCAATGTGAAACGTTTGTTTCGGAAAATAACTTAAAATCAGTTTTACAGCCATAAGGTATCATTTAATGTCTAATGTATAATTTTATTTCATTTACTAATAAATCTCACAAAGACATTTCGAATAAACCTAGGGTTCGATTTTGTTTACTTTTAGAGTTATTGCATAAGAGCAGTTTTTAAACTTTTTTAATTTGTTCTCTAAAGCATATAAAACTGATACCATTTGATAGATCTGTTCACGCTGATTCTAAAAATGCGTACTTTTGTTTATCTATCTCTTATAGTTAAGGTGATATTACTGTTAAGGGGTCACGTGACATAATGGTAGACTCTGATTGGTTCAAACTTTACCTATAATTACCTCATAATGGACAGAATCCTATCGTGTTTTGTATCATTTTAAAGGTATTTTCAAGCGCTATTTGATTGTAGACCAAAACCGGAAGTCGATCACAATACAGTCGGAAGGGACGTCATTATAGTCTAAAATTGGTCATATCTTTCAGCTTTTTATATATATGTCGATGTTTGTTTATCATACAAAACATATGTACTTTGTGTTTGGTGTAGTTTTTAAGTGGGTTATGACTTTGATTTCAACCAAAAACATTCCGTTCTTTGCTCATATGGTTACTAACATTTATCCACCAGAGCTCACGTTGAATAAAGCCAACAGTTCGGATACAGTAGCAGCATTTCTCGATTTCAAATGATTGTATTCATACTAAAATCTATGATAAGAGAGATGATTTCAATTTTAACATCGTTAACTATCCACACCTGGATGGAGATGTAACTCGTGCTACCTCATATGGGGTGTATATCTCCCAGCTCATTCGATTTGCTAGAGCGTGTAATGATTTTATAGACTTCAATGATCGTAATCAAGTTATTACAAGTAAACTTCTTCAGCAGAGTTTCCGTTATCACAAACTACGTAGATCTTTCTCTAAATTCTACCGCCGCAACGAGGGCCTGCTGGAAAAGTACAACACCAACCTCAAAACACTTCTGCGATTAGGCATATCACAACCCTCATTTTATGGAGATGTGGTCTATAAACTTCGAAAGTTAAAGGGGTCTGACGGGTTTTCTGACCGCTTTACAAATTTAATCAGGAAGTTCGTCAGAAAAGAATATAACCCTTTGGTTTTACAGCGCACTGCTGTTTAGTGATTGACCCCACTACAGTCAGTCATTACGCTTCACTTTTCACTTGTGCGATGACTGGACTACCTCTTGGGACTCTATGATTGTAACTACTGAAACCCCAACTAAGGGAGGTGGTGCATGAGCTTTCTTCCCTCGGGTTTTCTGGTCGTACCCTAGATTGGTTTTCTCTTTAGCTGCAACTACTATGGTTGTTCATTACGATTCTGGATACATCCTGAGATGTTTATTATTTTGTATGTATATCTTCAGTTAGTTTCTCTGGATGTGGACTTTATCCTTTATCCTTTGGATCACCTTTATCAGTATTTATTTATTGTTAGAGATTTCCTTTTGATGGGATGTAGTTTTGTTTACACTGTCTTGTCTATTTGGGCGCTGAAGACAGGATAATAGCGAGGATTGTGCGCATATGAAATCGATTCAAGCTAACCAGTAGGCCTTATTGCCTACTGACCGTTCCAAGTCGGTAACACTGTCTTCATCACCCTTTCTGTTGTTTTTTGTCTCTTTCATTGTAGTTTCAAGTCCTTGTTTGCAGTACAGTGCGGACCTACGATGCCATTGCGTTCGGACGCTGTGGTTTCTATAGGACCCTATATATCATTTTGAACGTTTTTATTTCCACAGAGATTAGCATGTATATTTTATGGAAGGGTAAACTTATTTTTCTCAATTAAACCGTACCTGTTGATGATTGCAAGTAATAACATACATATTGAAATTGTGTTTAGGGTAGTTTTTAAGTGGGTTGTAGTTTTTAAGTGGGTTATGATTTTGATTTTAGCAAAAAAATGTATTTTAACTTCGCCATTTTTTAAAAAAAAAATCTCTTAGATCAACATGTATATTTTATGGAAGGGTAAACTTTTTTTCTCACTTACAAAGTACATGCTGATGATTGCAAGTAATAACAGACATATTGAAATTGTGTTTAGAGTAGTTGACCGTTCCAAGTCGGTAACCCTGTCTTCACCACCCTTTCTGTTGTTTTTTGTCTCTTTCATTGTATTTTCAAGTCCTTGTTTGCAGTACAGTGTGGACCTATGATGCCCTTGCGCTTGGACGCTGTGGTTTCTATAGGACCCTATATCTCATTTTTTGTGTCTCCCTTCGTAAACAATTTGGAAATGATGAGACTGTCCACCGCGAGATCTATAAAATCATCCATTATGACGATGTTGTTATACATCGAGTCAATATCACTCAGGTCAGCCCGAAATTTGGGTACGCCTTCTCTAAAGTAAATGTCTTTTCCTAATGAGCTCTTCATCTCCCTATACATATTTTGCCACTGTCCGTAAAACCAATACATTCTGCGCCGCTTTCTAGGAGCCTCATAGTGGATGTGGTCTTGTTCCAGTATTTGTCTGACGAAGTAACTTTTCCCGCTCATACTAGGCCCAACCACCATGAGAGAGATGCGCTAGACCTAATGTCATTTTACTCTTGGACGATAAAGGGCATATCAATTTTTGTCAGTCCTTTTCTAGTTTGAGATGCTTTTCTGGCGGTAGTATTGGGAGTGGATTGTATCATTCTTTCCACATGAGAGACAAATTTCAAGTAAGATACACGGGCTTGTGCACTAAAGCCGTGCACATGAAACAGATGATTAGCCAAGTGAATAACATCCGGACGTTGACATATTGGGCACACCCATTTATATTTGAAAGGCATGTTTTCTAAAGTTTTCGAAGTTTTATAGACACTTGTTCTTACATACTTTTATTCTTCATTTTTTATATTTTTACAGTACCCCAGAAGTACCCTGACAGTACCCCTACAGTACCCCAACAGTACCATCATAGTACCCCTACAATACCCTGACAGTATCCATTCCCTCACGCAGCTCCAAATTGAGCTTCCGGTACTCCCAATGTTTGATTTCTGACTTCCAATCATAAAGCGATATTTCAGACCAATCAAAACATCTCCTTTTTACCAATCTGAACACATTGTAAATAATAAGAGTCTGTAAGAATACGTAAGAAAGCCGAGAGACTTATTAGAGAGACAATTTAACAAATATGGGTTTCTACATATACACTGTAAATCGGGCCCCGACCTACGTTTTCCCTGCTCCTCCTCCTCAATACTCCTCCTCCTCCCCAATCTTCCTCCTAAATCCTCCTCCTCACTCCTCTTCATCCTCCTCCTCAATCCTCCTCAATACTCCTCCTCCTCCTCAATCCTTCTCCTCCTCCTCAATCCTCCTCCTCTCTTCAATCGTCGTCCACCTCCTCCTAATGCTTATCCTCCTCCTTCTCAATCCTCCTCCGCTTCCTCTTCCTTCTCAATCATCCTCCTCCTTTTACTCTCAATCATCCTCCTCCTCCTCAATACTCCTCCTCAATCCTTCTCCTCCTCCTCAATCCTCCTCCTCCTCTTCAATATTCGTCCACCTCCTCCTAATGCTTATCCTCCTCCTTCTCAATCCTCCTCCACCTCCTCTTCCTTCTCAATCATCCTCCTCCTTCTCCTCTCAATCATCCTCCTCCTCCTCAGTCTTCCTCCTCCTCTTCAGTACTTCTGGTCGTTGCTAATTATAGAATCCAAACGTCCTAGTTATTTATATAAATCTAATGTCATAGTTATTTATTCCTGTTCAAACTTGTTTCAAACACTTATGCTCTGCTATTGAACGAATAGTAACTATTTATGTTGTTCTTGTTGTTAGTGGTTGTGGTTGTGTGGATTGTTGTTGGTGCTGTTGTTGGGTTTGGTGGTGCTGTTGTTGTTTTGGTAATGGTGGTGGTGTTGATGGTGGTGATGAGATTGGATATGAGAGTTTTATTAAGCCAGTACAAAATCACTCCGTTGATTCAGCTACAAAATGACAATTGGAAGACTTTTTATACATGTATAATACTTGTGAATTAACTGCCGATAAATAATTAAAAATTATGAACGTCCGCAGTCGAGTCCTAACATGTCAAATTTTGTTTTCAAAGTTTTGGTATAATAGAGGGTTTCCGGTCCTTTGTTCACGTTTTCTATTGCGGTCGAATGTCAATTCACCGTGTAAATACCCTTTGTTCGAACATCCTGGCATTAATCCCCTCTGCAGTTTTAATACAAAAGGAACTCAGACATACTGTCTCTATAATGTCAATGCCTTTTGTTCGAACATCCTGGACGTAATCCCCTCTACGGTTTTTATACAAAAGGAACTCAGACATCATGTCTCTCAATAGTGTAGATTGAATAGAGGGATTAACCTATGGCACTCTTCCTATCGCGTTGGCACGCTAAAGGATTAAGGAGACTGATGCAATATCCTTTGTCCGAGCATCCTGTCACCAATCCCCTCCACCCACAATACATTTATATGCAAATGAGGTCGCGCATTCGTGACCTAACACGTTCTATTTTTAGAAAACAAAATCCCCCCCACCACCCCGCTAACGCCAAAGATATTAGTTTACTACTAATAAGCTATATGAGATATGCTAAAAATATTTTTAGTTTGAACTTTTCCAGAAAAAAGCAGTTTTACGTCTGTTTTAAGTCTTTTTCCTCCCATTTGTTTTGGCCAAAAAGACCCATATTTATCCCTTTATTTATTCATTATTTCATAAAAAGATAAAAAAAAAATATCAATAGAGTGTAAATGGGTAAATAAATTGAAATGAATAAGCATTTAAAATATTTTCCAATATTTGTACCAAAATAATACATTTAGGGATTCAAGAACCTTTAGGGACCCTTTTAAAAATAAGACGAAATGTATGAAATATCATTATACCTAATATGGTAAAAGAAAATAAGAGATACGCTAAAAAAAATTGAATTATTCTAGAAATTAGCTGTTGTAGCGGGAGGTTTTACTATTTTTTTCATATCTTTTGCCTTTTATCCCTTTATTTATTTATTATTTCATAGAAATATATCATTACACTTAAATGGATAAACAAAATAATTAATACTAGCAAAGACCTACTTCCATGATACTAGTCAGCATTTAAAAAACATTTTTATTGAATTATTCCAGAAATCAGAAGTTTTAGTTATTTTAACAACTTTTTGACCCCAAAAAATATATTTAGGGATTCACGAACCTTTGGGAAGCCTTTTAAAATATGGAGACATATGTAACATACATTTGCGGAAAGTCTGGTGCTTTTGTCCAGCGTGTCTAGATTGGGTCCTAAAACCTGGGTTTTGGTCCCTAGATAAATTGATTTGAATTAAAGTCTAAAATACTAAAAAATAATCGAAAATCAAAAATGGTGCGCTTTAAAATGTACTTAGTACAATAGATATAGTTCGGATTCGCAACATACATACATATATATAAATTACATATTATATACTTTATCGTGATAGTGGCTTTAATGGATTCTGGGGATTTAGTGTGTCATGTGACGTTCATGTTTACGGCTGGCCACTTCCTTAATCAGTGAAATAAAAACACTTTTTGCTCGTTATTGTATTTGTTTTAACATTGATTTTTACAAAATGCTAACTGATGCATTATATATCTACATAGCTATTACACAGGGCGCCTGTTTTACCAACATGCTTATGAGGTTCATAAGCTAGGACACAGCCCTAGGCTATGTGTATGTTTCAATTTCACCCCAGATTAATTAGGACAACGTGTTTAACCAAACCAATTTCACTTACGTAAACATCTTCTTAGAACTACTTCTCAGATCACTGATGTACTATGTTCCGCTAAGTTTTACTTAGTGACATAGTTAATCAAGTGTTTAAGTATTTAAGTAAAACCACAGACCTAATATTAGATCTAGGTGACTGATCTGTGGTAAAACATAAAGAAACTAACCCGCCAAATAACGGCAAAATTATATCACAGAAACGTTTATTAAACTCTATTCAGGCGTTCAAGTCATAAAATAATGTATATGTGCCGATTCAAAGTATAGTTTTATTCACGGGTTCTTAAAACACTAGTGATTATATATGCGTAAAATGAATTGTGAGGTAACTCTTAATTCGATGCTGCAGCTTGGGTGTTTATTCTGGCTGGTTAAATCGATTTATATTGTGTCTACAGAGTTTGGATTCTCAAAATAAAATTATTTATACCTCGTCATCAGGAAGTTTAGAAACGGTGTACATCTGTTGTAAAATGGGTATGTTGATGGCGGGATAGGGACTAATATTAGTCTACTGTTGAAACACATCGAAACTGATTAAAACGTTTAGTGAATCTTTTTTTATTTTCAGGCCAGTAACCAGCTCTAAAATGTAACGGCGGCAAAAAATCCGTTTCAGGCTATATATAACGTTGGTCATGTATCTGTGTCTGAAATGATGTGCAGTCACAATGGCTTTATTGGTCGCATGGGAAATGTGGGGACATTATCCCCCGGAATTAAAAAAATGAACATCCAAACAGAATGCAAATCATGGGTTTTGACATGGACTTCTACAACAAGAAGTCCTTGTTTTTACGTTCATACAGTGTTTAGAGGCAGCTACCCCACTGCAGGACCATATGTGATATGTTCAATTTTCATCCAAGCCCAGCTGGTATCGATCTAAGGACTTCCAGTGTTTGTTTAACCTATACATTTGAAGCCATTTATACTCGGTGTCGTATTTACGTGGTTTGGTATTCCAAGTATCTACTACTTGATTTCTAATAAGAGATGTTATAAACCACTTCTTAGATCTCTGCTAATTGTATCTATATTGAAGTCAACGGCGTAGCTACTTTTAGGCCATATAGGCCCGGGCCTATACATTAATTTGAAAAAAAGGAAAAGGACAAAAATGCAATAAAAACTGAAGCCGGAGTGGGTGTGGGTTGGGGTTAAGGGTCAATATATGTTTCTTAATTTATTTTACAATGTATGTAATTCAACTTTTGTCAAATACATATACCTACATACACTTAGATTATTTATATCAATGTCAAATGTCATCGGCGCAGCTACTATTAGGCTATACAGGCTCGGGGCTATACATCAATTTGAAAAATGAAAAGTACAAAAATGCAATAAAAACTGAAGCCAGAGTGGGTGGTGGACTTTTTATTTTATTTTACAATGTAGGTAATTCAAGTTTGTCAACTGTTTATTCTCAAATTTGTCAAAACAATATTTCTTCATATACCACACAAGTGCTCGGTCAGATATACGCCAAAAAGCACATTCATAGCTAAGTTTAAAAAAAAATAGGTCGGGGGAGTATACCCCCCGGACACCCCTAGTTTATCGGGCCTATATATGCATTTCAGGTCAGCTACGCCCCTGAATGTTAATTCTCTGTCAAAAAATATTCTTTGAATACCACACACGTGTTCTGTCAAAACGCACCATTACAAAACTCGTAGGGGTGCCCACGGACAATATTTCTTCATATACCACACAAGTGCTCGGTCAGATATACGCCAAAAAGCACCTACATAGCTAAGTTTAAAAAAAAAATAGGTCGGGGGAGTATACCCTCCGGACTCACCTAGTTTGTCGGGCCTATGCCTATGCATTTCAGGATCGTTCAGGTCAGCTACGCCCCTGGAAGTTGTTTTTATTTAGATCTAACTTCCAAAAAAAAATACAACCGAGGCTCAGAGAAGCTACGCGGGCCTGAGTTTAATACTTTTGTTCTTCCGTCCGTCTGTATTTATAAATGTTGTTAAGCAATTGGCTGTGCCCCTAGCCCAGATATGAGCTAAAAATAGTAACAGCACCTGGCCGAGCTGTAACTTCGCGTGATCGTGAATTAGACGTGACTACACAGACAATGGCGGAGGAGGACGAGCAAAAACACAGAGCCTCCCCTACTGAAGATTTTAACCCTTTGGACGAGGACTTGTAAGTAAACAATGGCTTATATTCGAAGATGAAGTTCTTATTTACATATTGCAACTGGATTTTTATATTGTGCATGATGCAAACGTTTGCTATCTTGCAGCCAATTACTCTACATTCCTGACTTGAGACAAATTAACGTTGTAAATTGTGTGGGTGGGGTACAGTATTGGTACAATTATATCGTCGTCAATTATTGCATCCCTCTACTCAGAGTTTATTGGAAATATGACATGACTTATGTGTAGTAGCGGAAACATTAAAGGTAGGCGGTCGAATGTATAAAATCGTCTTTGTGTACAAGAGATAAGAAGTAAAAACAAAGTTCATCGTCTAGAATGTCTGGGTAGCCAGAATCGACCGAAAGGATTCCATGATGGACTGTTGTACAGTGGTAATCTGTAGGTTATTCCAGGAAAAAGTGGTTGGTCTGGGTCCACCATGAAAAACTTGACCATCATTTATAGCGTAACATGTCTATGGCATACAAAACATCCAATGCGTGGTTCAGTGGAGTGCGTGGTTCCACATTGCTTAGTAATGGTTCTACCCAGGAAACCTGCACATAATCTTCGAAAGGGGGTGTTGCAGTATCAATAGATCAATAGATAGATAGAGTACTGCTCCACATTTCAATGGCCTACAAAACGTCCAACCACAACTCGAGTACTTCTCCACTGACACTGTCTGGTCTTTCCCACAATGAAGGCTACATTAACCAGACTGAAGCTGTCAACAAGACAGCTCGCTGGGCAAAGCATTACTACTGAAAAACTTCAAGCGTCACAGAGATGCTCCCTGCCAGAACTGGAGAAGACTTGACCAGCGACGTATAGATAGTACAGTAATAATAGGCCCTCCCTGCAACAACTTAACAAGATAACCAGCAGTCTTGTAGTTATCCCACATGACACTAACAAACAGATGGTCCAGACACCTCCACCCACTTCAGTTTAGAGTATAAGGCAGAGCTACAGATAAGGTTTTGATATGGAGGGTGTTTTACCCCTTGAAATAAAAGCAGCATTTCAATGGGTACTTTTTACCTCAATGCTTAAATTAAAATGGTTTTTAGCTCTACTGATCAGAGATCAGCAGAGCTTATGCCGTGGTGCGGCGTCCGTCGTCCGTCCGTCTGTCCGTAAACTTTTATTTGTAGCGACAACTCCTCTGAAACTACTGGATGGATATTCATGAAACATTACAGAAATGTTGCCCATAAAGTCTAGTTGATCCTAGCAAAAATTCATGTTAATGTGAAATCCAAGATGGCCGCCAAAGCTAAAAATAGAGTTTTAAAATACAAGTTTGTAGCGACTACTTCTTGAAAACTATAAGTGATATTGATATGGGACTTTTTCTAAAATGATCAGCATGACATGATGTTGATCCTAGTCAAAAATTGTTTTGATTCAACGTTAAACATGGCTGCCAGCGGCCATCTTTGTTTACATAGAGTTATATAGTAAAAACTTGTAGCGACTACTCCTCTGAAACTACTTGGCGGATTGTCATGAAACTTTACAGGAATGTTGCTCTTTCAGGTCGGCCGGAAATTCAAGATGGCCATCACAGCTAAAAATAGAATTTTAAAAAATAAGTTTGTAGCGACTTCTTCTTGAAAACTATAAGTGATATTGATATGGGACTTTTTCTAAAATGATCAGCATGACATGATGTAGATCCTTGTGGAAAATTATTTTGATTCAACGTTAAACATGGCTGCCAGTGGCCATCTTTGGTTACATTGAGTTATATAGTAAAAACTTGTAGCGACTACTCCTCTGAAACTACTTGACGGATGTTCATGAAACTTCACAGGAATGTTGCTCTTGATGTCTAGTTGATCTTGGAAAAATTTCAGGTCGGCCGAAAGTTCAAGATGGCCACCACAGCTAAAAATAGATTTAAAATAAATAAGTTTGTAGCGACTACTTCTTCAAAACAATAAGAGATATTGATATGGGACTTTTTCTAAAATGATCAGTATGACATGATGTTGGTCCTTGTCGAAAATCGTTCTGATTTGACGTTAAACATGGCTGCCAGCGGCCATCTTTGTTTACATAGAGTTATATAATGAAAACTTGTAGCGACTACTTCTCTGAAACTACTTGACGGATTTTCATGAAACTTCACAGGAATGTTGCTCTTAATGTCTAAATGATCCTAGCAAAATTTCAGGTCGGCCGGAAATTCAAGATGGCCGTCACGGTTAAAAATAGATTTTCAAAAAACAAGTCTGTAGCGACTACTTCATGAAATCAAAATCAATCAGTAGAGCTTTAAGGTCATTGACCTCTTGTTTTTTATTGCAATATATTTTACCTTTAAGGTACTAAATATGCCATCTACAGCATTAATTGAAACTGTTTCAAAACAGAACAGTTTACTAACACCGATATCGTTGGCATATATATACAAAATGTAGATGTAGAAGTATTTTAACTTCTAAAAGTTGGATGTTTTTTACGATGAACTGCCATTTTTGTTGCGCATATTAACTATTTTGGCTGTACGGGAAGTAAGTACAGGAGGGATTTGGTTCTTTATGCGTTTCATCAATTTCAAATGCATGTTTGTAAGCACAGTTTTAATTTCTAATGCATTTTTCTTAAATTTTAATGTATGCACCTTATCTGGAGCTCTGATAAGGTACAACATCCGACTTCTAATAACAATCATAATTCCTCAGAACATTAGGTTCGATGTTTCCCATCCCAGATTGGAAAACATGGATGTCACACTAATGGTCCCAAGCAGTAAGCCCAAGTAGTGGTTATATGTGAAACCGTTGCACCATTCCATGTACAGCTGGTTTGCAGAGTGGGATGCACATGCTGTAGATGTGTATTCTAAGGTTGGTGTGAGGCAAAAAAAAAGATGTCTGTCTCTGGTCTTGTTCCCAAAAAATATATAGTAGGTCGGCAGGGATTTTTTGTCTCTTCTCGACATTGATGTAGATACCTATCTATTACCTGACTGTATTTAAAAACAGTAATGTAACACTGTTTGGAATTTGCAGTATTCAGTTTATTATCAATAGGTAATATGAAACCTGCTGTTTTGTTTGTTTGCATTTAAAAAAATACGTACTTTAATGTAGCATTTTGATATAACTGTCGGAATAAATATATTAAGAATGAACTGTATAAATTATGAAGATTTTTTTTTTTTTATGTAAGTATATATGTTAATTTGCATATGATCATCAATCGATTATTAATAATAACAGGGCTGCCAGCGACCTTGAAAAGTCAGGGAAATTAAAAAAAAAATCAAGGTCAGGGAAATTTGAAAAATGGTCAGGGAAATTTGAATATTCTGAAAAGTTGGTGGGGGGAGATATTTTTTTGACGAGAAATTGTGTGTGGTTGTGGATATGACAGTCTTCCAGTTACACACTGATCCCAGTATTCTCCCCAGGCTGTGAAGGCATTTCGCATTTAACATGCCTTCACAGCCAAAATGCTTTTGCAACAGTGTATTAGCCAGCCAACCGTGCAGCCGTCTTTTGCACCGGCATATTTGAAAAATCGCGGCCAATATTTGGAGGAGTGGGTGTTTTTTTTTGTTGTTTTTTTACTGAACAGCATTTCCAAACTCTTACTTTCTCAATATTTTTATGTTTTATATACATTTATAGAGGAAATATTATCTAAAATGCACCTTTTTCACTCTTCTTTTCTGTGAAAATAAATTTCCCCAGAGACACCCACTTGTCGTGAATTGGCGCGTAACACGTGTTAGCAAATTATTTTGCACACTCTGTTTGCATATTAGCACACCCAGCTCTTGAATTTCTGCCTAATACACTGTTTTGCAACATGCCTTAATTTTGAAAAAAAACACACTTTAATTATTTTAATTTTTTTTAAAGCTAATTTAAGTTTAAAACACAATGTATAGAATCACTAGCCTATTTCTGATATAGATCAAGTGTCTTTCTGACAAACTACCCATACATATAGGGGTCAGGTATAAGGATACACTCTGAAGCATATTTCTCTGATAAAAGCGACATGCCTTGAGAAATTCCTGGGGAGAACACTGGATCCCTTTATATTTTTGTCATTTTATGGTTGTTGTTAATACAATAATACTCTGTAATAAATTTTGGCTGAAAATAAATGGATCCATGGTACATTCATTGTCATTTTAATTAACTTGAAGGCTGAAAGGATTTGCGACCCTTGCCCCCAGAGCATTTTAACAGTTCCAGCATGCAAAAGCACTGATATTTTGTAACAAATCAGAACAGATTGGGCCTAAAATAAAATATTAATTGTTTCCCCTCCCACGACTGACCCGAAAACCCAAACAATTTTATTGCCGAAACCATAGTAATTTTTTTTAATTTGTTATTACAAAATTTGGGCCGAAACACGTTTTTGGGGACTTATCAATTTCTCTCGGATTTGGCTATGATCTCCCGAAAACACAGAAGCCGCTTAATCAATAATTTGTAATACACAGAGTGTGTCTGGCATGTGTCAAACATTCACAGTCAAAGCCTGTCAAATCGATCAAGGTGGGGTTATGATCATGCAACCAACCAATGAAATTGCATCTCGCCTCAACAGTAAACAATCACGGGTCATCAATTAATTAAATGAATATTACCAGTAGCTCCCCCCCACCAACCACCAATATTTTTAGACTAAAAATAAACATGACATGTTTATTTTATGTTTTTATTTGCTTACTGAAAATAACTTATTTGACTAAACTGAAGCTCATTATGTAGTGATTTGACACAAAGAATAATGGTCTAAAGATTTCAAGCAGGGTAAAATACAAAAACATGCTAGAACACGATAGATGGATGTGGAAAAATCTAATTACACCATGTGAACCTTATACCTACATGAATAAATAGGTCTACCTGTTTGAATTGTCATTTTTAACAACTGTTAATGAATGGTAGATATTCTTAAGGCAGATATCTAAAACCTGTGAGAAAAGAGAAAACAAACTGTTATGAAATAGTAAAAAATATCTTTTACCTACCGATACCAATTTGACCAGGGTCGCGGGAGGGGAAACATTAAGGTCATTTTCTCACAAACTGTGTATACACTCGACCTTTCAAACGTTGCTTATAGTTGTATCTTGGGTGGTACATCGCAACGTGACAAAGCAAATGTGGAAGTGACCTTGGCCCTCCAAGCAAACGGCAGATAACTTAATAATTTTTACCATCAACTTTTGCGTTTAGGTCACCTTTTCACAAACTGTATGCACTAGACCTTTCAAAGTTTGCTTATAGTTGTATCTTGGGTGGTACATTGCAACGTGACAAAGCAAATGTGGAAGTGACCTTGACCTGCCAAGCAAAGGGCAGATAACTTAATAAATTTTACCTTCAACTTTTGCGTTTAGGTCAATTTCTCACAAACTGTATGCACTAGTCCTTTCAAACTTTGCTTATAGTTGTATCTTGAGTGGTACATCGCAGCGTGACAAAGCAAATGTGGAAGTGACCTTGACCCTCCAAGCAAAGGGCAGATAACCTTATAATTTTGCGTTTAGGTCATTTTATCACTAAATGTATGCACTAGACCTTTCAAACTTTGCTTATTGTTGTATCTTGGGTGGTGCATCGCAACGTGACAAAGCAAATGTGGATGTGACCTTGACCCTCCAAGCAAAGGGCAGATAACTTAATAAATTTTACCTTCAACATTTGCGTTAACCCATTTCATTCGGGACACCGATCCATCAGTAACTACCCTTTCTATTCGGGACACCGATCTATCGGTATAATTTTCTGTTGAAAACCCGTCTCCCATAGAAACGTGTATGAAACGTCATTACTTTCTGTGCACGGAAGTGAAACTTTACTAGCGCATGCGCATTATTTGCGAGTCACTTCCGCATCTTTTAAAATTGAAAAAGTCTTGAAAAAAAGTAGTTTTTGATCGTTTTTTCGAAGATTTCTTTTTGATTTGAACAAAATGGCGGAGGCCCAAGAAGCACTAAGCGACGGGAGCAATATAGATGTGGGGAATTTGTTAGATTTGAATGATTTCGACGTAGAAAGAGGCGATCCAGTCGAGGAAAACATCGGAGATCGTCAATAACAAAAACAAAGGAATCGGTTTGAATTTCCCCGACTATCAGGGATTTTTCGATGATGATTGGGACTCTGATGATTCGGATATCTCGGAATTCGTAAGTTTCCAAGGTGGATGGGTTTGGGATGACTTTCAACGTCGTCAGACACGGCCGTATACAGGTGAGGGGGGTGCAACAGTTCAGCACCCAGAGGAAGCTTTTCCCCGTGATTATTTTGGTTTGATCTGGGGTGATGACCTATGGGATTATTTGGTTAGGCCAAACAAAATAATATGTGTGGTTCAGGTAACATTGGGGAAAAAAATAGGGTAGGTAGGTAGGGATTTTTTATTTTTTTATTTTTTTCTCTCGACACGTTCCAAAAATAGGTCAAACACAGTGTTTTAATACTTTGCTTAATATGTTTGTTTGGTTATTGGCTCTTTATACAACCAGGACAATATTTTAAAAAAATGTAGCATGTCAGAGCAAAATAAATTCATTTGACTAAAATAAAAATGCACATATCTGTTTTTAAGTCTTTTTTGAAAGTGAAATATATTAATAAGAAATTGACAAGAGGGTTGCAAAGATGCAAAGTCTGCACTCGGTATATAAGTGAACGGTGTCCCATCCACTTCTGGAGAACATTGATATTTAAACTATTAAAATTTATTATAATATTTCACCCTTAATAACGTACATAGTTGAAAGAAAACGGCTTCACTTTTATTTAAATATGTTCATGATCGTGTCACATGTTTAAAAAATACTTCGAAGTAGCAATGCAAATGCATTTTTCAAATTAGAAAATATTGGGAAACTGATTAGTATTTTCTAAATAGTATCATCAAAATAGTCCATTGAGGAAAAAAAAGTAAGTTTATGAACCACCCACATGCAAAAAAAATATTTTTTGTGTCCAACAATTGCCAAAATGAATAAGCCTTTTTATCAATTTTTCTGAAAAAAGCAACCTAGCTGATAAATATTGTTTTTTCCTTGCAATGAAGTCATGCAGATCTTTATTTACAAAGTAATGTGTCAAATGAATGTTTCTTTCCCTTTTTCTTTTAAATATGTGCTACTATTTTCACAAGTTGTTGTTAAACCCGTCATCTTTGCTATGTAAACAAATGAGTACTCGCGTTAGATGGCCTACATGACTTATCGTGACAATGTCAAGGTCAAATTTGAACAATTCTGAAAAATGAGTAAATTAGCCTTAAAAAGCCAAACGTTCTTTCGTGATGAATGATAACGTGTATGAAATATTTAAAGTGTTATTTCACTAAAGAATTCATGAGAATTATTAGTGGGAACAAGTTTCTAGTCCGAAATAAGACTCGAAAAAGACGATCTTGTTTGTAGTACCACGCATGCGCATTACAGTCACATGACAAGAGTTGTCTTTTCTGATGTTAGCAGGTGTTGAACAATGCGCAAATACACCACGAGTACGTCATTTTTTGTGAGATTAAATATAAAACAAATTGAAGATTAATTATTGAAGTACTTTATTCGTACATAAACTAGAGCGTAATCATCCGATTTAATACTGAACTTCCAAAAACCGCACTTTGCTTCCATTTATTTTTCATCTACCAATAAATAACAAAAGCCGTGAGGTCAATTATGTAATGTATGCAGTGTTTTCTTCCTATATTCAACATAAAAAGTTCCACTTTTTAGTGTCTTAGCACTTAAAAGATGCGTAATTTGACGTACCCAACTCCAGGTTGGGATTTTCCTAAATTCTAAATATAGCTTACGCGGCGCCACCTATCGGGTTTTGCATTGCTACTCGAAGGGACTTCCATCTCTCATATTATTATAGGCGAAACACTGAAATGAACTGGTTTTTAAGCCAGAATCGTGGTGATTTTCTTGAAATATATCGATCAATGTAGCTTGGTTTACGACTGCCTTCATCATATTTTTTTCCGGGCTGTGAATACATCTTTCAAAAGTAAACGCGAACACGGTCGCCCCCCATGTTGTATTATGCGTTGTTTCGTACTCGCGGCGTTTCATACTTCGCGGTGTTTCGTACTCTTTACCGAACGTACCCACGAAAATTCGTTCTCAACCCGAAAAAAATAAATAGGGTCGGCGATTCGGCGGTAAATAAATAGGGTCGGTCGGGTTACCTGAACCACACATATTATTTTGTTTGGCCTTACTGAAACCAACCGATATGCCACCCAGGAAAGGACGAAAAATCCCCACCCCCGTTCGAACCAGAGTGGTCCCCTGTTGATGTTCCCTGCTTGAAGGCATTCCTTGGCATATGTTTTCTAATGGGGATCATGAGATTGCCCAGCAGAAATGACTACTGGCGGGTGAAGAAGCGTCTTTGACAGACCGCCTTCAACTCGATAATACCACGTGACCGATTCAACCTGATTTGGCGGTACATACAAACATACAAAATATAACTTTAAAACTGTGTAAATGAATATAAATAATCTTTATTATGGTGTAAATAAGACAACAGCAACTCTTGGTTACAATTTTTAGTTATTTATTTGAATGAGAATCAACTTATTTGCTTCAATGAACATTCGGGTAAATCTGTCTCTGAAACCAGTTCTGAAATGGAAAAAAATATCATGTGACCAAGTTTATAAAAAAAAAAAACTTTTGAAGTATTCAATGGAATTTAAAGCTGATTACACCCCTAGCAAGGGCTTGAAATTCCCTACAATCTACTCCCTGGGTTACCAGAGCAAATGTCAATATATCATACAGAAATTTTCAACTGAAAGTGAGGTAGGACATATTTTCATGACCCATTTCGCATGTTTACCTATGTTGTTGTTTTAATTGCATGAGTTTTTGCATGAATATTGCATGTTAACTTATACCATTGTGTCAGGAATTTCAATACCTACAAAATGATATATAGTTTTGTTATGTGATTTATAAAAATGACCATGTAATCAATATTTTTCATACATCACTGAAATGTAATCTGCTGCTGCAGCAAAACGCGTGAAAATGTTCAGATATACAGGACCTTTTATCAACTTAGGTTCTAGAATGAAATGGGTTAAGGTCACTTTCTCACAAACTTTATGCATTAATAAGACCTTTCACTTCGCTTATATAGTTGTTTTTGGGTAGTACATCACAACATGTCAAAAAGCTAATGCGGATGTGACCTTCAACATCCTGGATCAGGGTTCTGGAAATATTTTAAAAATCCACTTGCCCAGGGCAAGTGGATTTTCAAAAGTCACTTGCCCTGCCCATAATGTCACTTGCCCCACATTTAAGAACATTGCCCCAAAAATTGGCGCTGTACCATTATTTGTGTTAAACGGGACGGACTGCCGCATAATTTGGACCATTATACTTAGAAAAGGAAGGGAGAATGTATTTTATGAATTAGTTAATACATTGTATTTATTCATATAAAATGGTTACATTTTCTTCTTTTGTGTCTAGTACATATTTGTGTTACTTAAATCATAAAATGATGAGACAGTATACAAACTCATTTTATTCCGCCCTCCCAACCCACCAATCACCACACACACAACCCCACCAATCTACACACAACCCCATCATTTTTGATGACCTGATTATCCAAAAAAAAATGATTGCGAATATCGCTACGTTATGCAACTTATTTGTGTAGTTTGCACTTCCATATACGTTTAATTACAGACTATGAAATACACGAAATACCTCATAAAAGCGCATTGATAAACGAGTGCTTCGAGTAAAAGAAATCTATTTTCGTTACGAAAAAATCTTCGGCAAAATTATCTAAACAAAAACATAACGTCACGTGGGTCTGTCAATCATTATTTTGACACATTAAATTTGCAAATTCAGAAAGAGTTTTCTGATTTGATTGGTGGAAGGTCCAAATGACAGTCAGACATTATTTGGAAACGATTTCTGAAAGTAGCTATGTTTATGGTCGGAAGGTCACGCAGTTTTAACATATTGAGAAATCGAAAAAATTCAGGACTTGTGTCCATTTTTTGGGACTTGTCACTTTTGACAGGGTGACTAGTCACGGACTAGTGGCTAAAAAAATTTTTTGTACAGCCCTGCTTTGGAAGACAAAAATTCTATTTTGACATAGTTGTGTAGTGCATCTTTTTGGAGGCATGGATTTTCAATTTTTAGCTCGACTGATCAGAGCTTATGCCGTGGTGCGGCGTCCGTCGTCTGTCCGTAATATTTTATTTGTAGCGACTACTCCTCTGAAACTACTGGATGGATATTCATGAAATTTTACAGAAATGTTGCCCATGAAGTCTAGTTGATCCTAGCAAAAATTCATGTTGATGTGAAATCCAAGATGGCCGCCAAAGCTAAACATAGATTTTTAAAATACAAGTTTGTAGCGACTACTTCTTGAAAACTCTAAGTGATATTGATATGGGACTCTTTCTAAAATGATCAGCATGACATGATGTTGGTCCTTGTCAAAAATCGTTTTGATTCGACGTTAAACATGGCTGCCAGTGGCCATCTTTGTTTACATAGAGTTATATAGTAAAAACTTGTAGCGACTACTCCTGAAACTACTTAGCGGATTTTCATGAAACTTTACAGGAATGTTGCTCTTGATGTCTTATTGATCCTAGCAAAATTTCAGGTTGGCCAAAAATTCAAGATGGCCAACACAGCTAAAAATAGATTTTTAAAAAATAAGATTGTAGCGACTACTTCTTGAAAACTATAATTGATATGGATATGGGATTTTTTCTAAAATGATTAGCATGACATGATGTTGATCCTAGTCGAACATTATTTTGATTCGACGTTAAACATGGCTGCCAGTGGCCATCTTTGTTTACCTAGAGTTATATAGTAAAAACTTGTAGCGACTACTCCTCTGAAACTACTTAACAGATGTTCATGAAACAGCATAGGAATGTGGCTCTTGGTGTCTAGTTGATCCTAGAAAAATTTCAGGCTGGCCGGAAACTCAAGATGGCCACCACGGCTAAAAATAGATTTAAAATAAATAAATTTGTAGCGACTACTTCTTGAAAACTGTAATATTGATATGGGACGTTTTCTAAAATGATCAGCATGACATGATGTTGATCCTTGTCGACATTTATTTCGATGCAACTTTAAACATGGCCGCTAGCGGCCATCTTTGTTTACATAGATTTATATAGTAAAAACTTTTAGCGACTACTGCTCTGAAACTACTTGACGATTTTTTATGAAACTTCACAGGAATGTTGCTCTTGGTGTCTTATTGATCCCAGATTTTTTTAGGTTGGCTGGAAATTCAAGATGGCTGCCATGGCTAAAAATAGATTTTCAAAATACAAGTTTGTAGCGACTACTTCTTTAAAACTATAAGTGATATTGATTATGGACTTTTTCTAAAATGATCAGTATGACATGATGTTGATCCTTGTCAAAAATTATTTTGATTTGACGTTAAACATGGCCGCCAGCACTCATCTTTGTTTGCAGTGTCATATAATGAAAACTTTTAGCGACTACTCCTCTGAAACTACTTGACGGATTTTCATGAAACTTCACAGGAATGTTGATCTAGATATCAAAAACCTATCAGTAGAGCTTCAAGGTCATTGACCTCTTGTTTATTTTTTACATATTTCTGTGTTGTTTTTGTCAATTCTTACACATAGCTATCTTGCACCCCCCCCCCCCCCCCCCCCCCCAATAGTCGAGCTGCGCTGTTCTCCGATAGCTCTTGTTTTATTTGGCCTGACATAAAGTACGGCTCATGCGAAACCCACACTTTACTCTTTCACGCCAAGTGAGGAATTCAGAAATCGCGTAATTTCGCGGAGTTTGGACGATAAAACTACGCCGAGTAGAAATCAGCTACGTGACGAACGACTAGCGTAACTTCGCCGAGATACTCCGCGTAGACAAACTCCTCGGCATTCGCCGAGTCGCCAATTATACAGGTAAATGACCTTTTTAGCGGCCTTGAACGAACGACTAGCGTAACTTCGCGACGATACTCCGCGTAGACGAACTCGGCATTCGCCGAGTTGTCAATTATTCAGGTAAATGACCTATTTATCGGACTTGAATGTTTATGTCTGAAACAATGATGAACCACAGGCAGACGGCGCGTACCCTACCCCGGTAAAAAAAATTACATACTCTCTATACCATATATATGGTATAGAGAGTATGTATTTATTTATTTTATTTTTTTTTTCATTGAAAACCAAGTAGAGCAGTTTATTGAAAACATATTTAAGGGGGGTAGTAGAGAAACAGGTGGGAAGGGGGTAGTAGAGAGGGGGAGGGGGTAGTAGAGGGGGAGGGGGTAGTAGAGGGGGGGTAGGGTACGCGCCGTCTGCCTGTGTGATGAACGGCATTCGTACAGGTAATGTACATCTGCATAGATCTACGTGTTTTATTTTTATGTTTGTTTTAAATGTACACTGTGCGTGAAAGTAATAAAGTTACCTTATAGTTGACGTTTGTGCTGCTGTACTCTCAAATGCAATTAAACACAACTGTCATGAGGACGAAATAAATATTTAGTTTTAATCTGTGACGGCAACCAATGCTAGCTTCCAAACACAAAACTTAAATACACACTCTATTTCTTAGCACACGTTGTCTTACACGTTGTCAAGCGCGTTGCCATGGTCAGGACTCTGAATCAGGCGTTTTCATGTGTATTGAGCAGAGTTACGATATTGTAAACATGTACTTTACATGTACATGTCGCAGTAACCAGGTTAGATCACGCTTCCATTACACTAGTATAGATAATTAGGGACGTATCGTGGTATCGTGGTATTCTCTTGGATAAATAAAATATGTTATGTAATATGTATACTGAGTAAAGTACAGTATATACATGTATGTAAATACATATTTCGTTTGCGTGCCTGATTGCCTTAGATGTTTTGTGGTATGAACCTACGTAAGTGGATTTTAAGACCAACTTTATAAAAATATTTGCTGATTTTGTCAAATACGAGGTTTGAGCAACAAAAAAAGTTGATACTGGCCTTATAATTCCTTAATTACAAGTTATTTGAAAGAAAAAAAAACATATGAATTTAGTCCGTCCATTGACAATTTCCTTGACATATGAAAATGTTCAAAAGTATGTTGTTGTTTTTTTTATGAACCACCTGCCGCAATCCGTCGCACCAATAATAATACATAATGAAATATTTAACACTGGCACTGCAGTAGGCTATCTATTTATAAAAATGATGTAAAATTATCCTTTAACCTAGTAACCAGGGCATCCATTATTGTTAACAGAGGTTTGGTCGTAGAAACACTTAAAAAAAGTATAAAAGTCGAACAGGAAAAGCAGCTTCCCCAGAATACAGTTAACTCTAAAACACGCAAAACGACAAACATGAATGGAAATGTTAATATGGAATATGACGTCAAAAACACACAAAAAAGGTTGACAATAGGGCTGTCGTCTTCAAACGGTCAGTGGCAAAAAAGACTGGGTTTTAAACCAGGTTCAAGGGTGCACCAAACCTCACAAACCCTACTGTCATCCCAAACTCGAAGCTAGTTTTGAGAGCATAACTCATTCCTTCTGATTCATATGGTGTAGTCTAGTCGATATATATCGCAACATCTACATCATTCTTGGTTTGTGATCACTCGGTTACATATTAACATCTGCTAACAAACACTAAACTATTGTGAATTAATAAGAAAAACACTAAACTATTGTGAATTAATAAGAAACAAAAAACACAGAGTCCTCATGTTTTAATATACAAGCATGTTTTATTTGTGATATTGTGAATACTGTTACTAGTAACAATGACATTTAGAGCTACTAAACAAGGAAGATATTTGCTTCCTGGTTCAGTACGACGTCCACAAGAAGCACCAAATCCGCACGAGCGGCTTTTCAGAACGTCGGAAAAGGGCAAGACAGTTTGTACACATTTGTATGATTACACAAAAGTAATTAAATTGGTCTAAAGACATCGCCCTGGCGATTTCCTCTATTCACGAATTAAATCGTAGTTGTAGTGGGAGGGAATTATTTTTTTCACAATTGTGTCTACCTGCATCTATTGTGTTTTTTTCTTATCGATGTTTAATAATGATCTTACACGAATGCCTGATTAATATTGATTTATCAAACGAGTTGGATACTGCGTCCATTAAGTTATACCAAGCAGCATTTTACGCGATTTACATATTCCAAAAGTAATTAAAATTAAATCGTAGTTTAGTCGGAGGGGGACTTTTTTTTTAATAGT
>JAWPHD010018905.1:0-32500 GCA_037043455.1 Cyrtodaria siliqua
CGCCCGCGAACGCCATCACACACAAACACACACACACACACACACAAAATGCATTTGCAGAATAGAAGTAAATGACAACCTAGTATCCAATGATTATTGCAACAGGAAAACAATGGCGGATAGTTGGTGCCCAACCCCGCCTCCCACACGCACCACTTACTAAAATACAATGGTAGTATAGAAGTACATGACGACCTAGTATATACTGATAAAAATTCATAATTACTCACGTTTGTAACTAATTTTCTTAGTTTAAATATTTTTAGAATATATAGTTGTGTGATAGTATTTTGTTTTGACTAATTGTTCGTAAAATATTTTTTGGTTTAAATTGTTTGTAGTGGTAATTCTAGCAAAGCATGATGTCAAAATAACTTTAGTTGGCATGTTTTAGAATTAGGAAATCGAAAGTTACACTAGTTTAAATACTTAACAAAATGTCTACGTACACAGTTATATAACTGGTTTTTAAGAAAATACATCGACTTGAACGCTATACATAGTGGATATAATATGTGTACTCATTCATTATTGAATTTATTAAACGAGTTGGCAAAATGATATAATGCGAGGCTCTTGCAGGGCGTTATATTATTTTTGCTAACGAGTTTAATGAATTCAATAATGAATGAGAACGAATGTTAAATTCTATTTATCGCATAACTGAGAGATTTTTAAACAATATTCTTATGTTTTTTAAACGGCGCACTTAAATATGTTTTCATAACGTAATGGAGCATAGGGCAACATTAATTTTAATTAAGCAAGAATTGAATGTTATATTTGTCAAATATATGTTCGTTATTTAGAATAAATGCAGAATAATTCTTAACAAGATGAAACAATTTCACTTTTAATTTAAACTTATTTATTTTACATCGATTGTAACGAAAGGTCTTTGAACTTATTTGAATCGCTCACGATGGGTAGAACCAGTACTAAGCAATGCAGATAAAGTGTCTTGCTCAGGAACATAACGCATATGGCAATGACGGGAATCGAACCACGACTTTTGGATCATGGTTCCAACGCTCTACCACTAGACCGCAGCGCTCCACTTTATTTACTATTGATCGGTCGATACACTATTTATGGCTTTAAAAACCAAACTTTTATATTTTCTCTCTCAATTTTATGAAAATCAAACTTCCATTTGATTAAAATGTGATCCCACAATGGTTTGCAACTGCTGTGTTCAATACAGATAAAGGCTTAGCCTAAACATCTGTAAATATTTACATCATGTCATATTTACATCATGCTTCAGTTTCAGAGCACCGGACCCTGGTTGCTCTGTAAAAATTGTGTGAGATTCCGGCTCACAATCCGTATCATTGGCACCGGACCCCGGTTGATAGACTGTTTTCTATGTAACTTCATATTAAAGGGAAAACTACGATCGGGACTATTGCTCCCCCAACAAAAACACTAAAACAAATCATTGGGTGTTTAAACGCCATCTTCAGCACATTTTAGGTTATATATAACGGTCGATTCATTTCGTAGGAGAGGCAGACCTCCCATTTTTTTCATACGTAAAACCAGTACTGTATACCTCATCAAATCTGGTCGCCAGATGGATTTGTACCCACGACCGTAGCCGCGAGCTTAGCACTCTGTACCACCGGTTCTAAAATCATTCATGCGGCAGCATGATGAAAAACAAAAAAAACTAACAGTCCAGTAATGAATTATTGTATGGGTTATGAGTACACATTGTCTGCAAAAATCCGAAATTAAAAATGTAAAACAAACGAAAAACAAAAAACAAACAAAAAAAAACAAAACACACACACGAAAAACGAGGGATTTGAGAGGATATATGGATTCATCAATATCATCATCAACATGTCAGCGTCAAGTAAGATATAAATAGTGGGAAATAGTGACTCCAAAATGAACCACAGCGTAACTGCGAATAAAACGGATACTCTTTGCCACTGACCGTTCCAAGGCGGCAGCCCTATTGTCAACCCTTTTTATGTTGGTGTTGTCGTGTCTTGAATTCTTGCCTTGCCTTGCAGTCATCTTTAAAATTGTTGTTTGTTTCTATGCGTACTTTTGGTTGACTGTGGTCCTTGAATGCTGCATTTCCTGTTCGACTTCTGTTTTGTAAACATTTATTACTATAAAGTTACGGTAATAATCGTATACTTATATTTTAAATAGCATTTTGAATGTAGCATTCATTGAAAACCAATTTCTCTATTAAGTAATAAATCAATTAAATACATGTGTTCTCTTGCTATCCGTATTTTACTATTGTCCCAACTATTTGAGATGCTTCTGGTCTTCCTACCATACATTATATGACAATGAAGTTTAACCATGAAGACATTTTTTATGTATTATTCATTCTCTATTAGTCTTACACTATTGCTGATAAAGTATGGATTTGAATTTCAACGGAAGTTGGTTTCAACGTATCTCAGACATAGTTTTTTTCTTTTTTGTATATGAATAATGAATAATATAAAAGAGCGAATTTAAAAATTATTTTAAATTTATTGCCATTTTATCACTTTTGAATGACACGCATCAATCATGATCCTCAAACAACTAACGGCCTTACACTAGTGTTTGTATACACTGTTTGAATATTTTCAAATCATATTTGATCAATTCTAAACTAGTCAATACCAATTATGTTTCCGTTTGCTAATTATACGTGAGTATAATGGAAAACAAATACAAACTCCAATTCGCTTTCCCTCGAAAATCAAATATTTGCATTTAGCTTTATGGTAAACAACATTACATTGAATAAATCAGTCAACTGCTTAATTAATTGCACGATAAATCCTTAAGTCCCTTAATTTAACGCACATTACACGTTTAATGCTTGTCGTGTTTCATTTGCTTTAAAATGCATGATAATATCCTGCAATGAGCCCTTCACAATTGCCTTGATCACTGTGACCTTTGTATTGGGTTTGATATTTTGGACTTGTTTAAAGATAACATAACTGTGTTTCATAATACTGAACATAGTTAAAAACGTTGCAATGAATTGTCAAGTAATGTTTTTTTTGTGTGTTTTTTTTTTAAAAATTATACAAGAGTCATATAACCATGCCAAGTATTATAATTGTACTTTTAAACAATAGTTTTAACTTGCCAGATTCTGTTTATCCATTAAACAACACTTATTATAACTTTTAAATTAGTTATATTATAAAACTAATTCCGCGAAAAGTATGTTCAGTTTGACTAAAGTCGTATTTATATCGGATAGCATGCCATTCACACACCAGCTGGCATCACGGAGCAATGCCAAATTACACAATCCCAGTAGTTTTGCTTTTGGATTGAGTAATAGAAGTTACTACAGAATCGTTATATTCAGAATGATCCAATTAAGTCGTAATTGCAAAAGGGATGCATCGGATCTAGACGTATACTAGTATTGTGATTTATGGCGATGTAACCGTTATCATCGCTGGCTGCTATTCGGAGACTCAGAAATAACTACTTAAGACGAAAGAGGGATAACATTGGTATTAATGGCAGATACATATTGAAGTCGAATCAGAAAAGGATTAACAATGAGTGTAATAGGCAATTCATAAATCCAGTTTAACTTAGTTCATACGGTAAATGTAATTATATTTGGAAATCACACATTATTAATACCAATCATGGGAAACACACACACACACACACACACACACACACACACAGAAAGACTTAAACCAAACATATTTTTTCATGAACAGTTGTTTTAACGTAGAAAACGTTCACTGTATTATACATGTAGAAAAGTTTTGACCAGTCTATCGATGTTTGTGAGTAATATCTGAAAATGTTCTGACAGCAGAAACGTTTTGCTCTGTCTTTGCCGCATGTTCATGCTAAACTTTCAGGTTATCCTTGTTTAATGCGACCTATATCAACTGTGATATTACAAACATAATTAATTAAAGCAAAACACAAAAAACACTTAAATTAGTTTGCACCTGAACTGACGTTTTCATCTTTTCCAAAAAATAAAAGCAAAAAAAAAGCTAGAAGCCAATTATTTTCCTGCATTGTTTGTACAAATACTGGTAGTAGTGATTGTTTTTGCGTTCGTTGCTTTCAAGAGATCTCCTTTTCAGTATTCAATTCTAGTTTGATTCAACGCCATCTTGCATTTCAACAACAAAGTTAAATATTTATAAAGGAGGATTCTGTGAAGTAGCTATGGCAGATGTTGAGTGAACTTGTCGTTTTTTCGTGTATCCCTAAAAAAATACCCCTTTCCAAATGTACATACTGAATGTGGACTGCCAAGTAAAGGTAGATATATAAAAGTAAAACAGAAAATGTAGCAGGCATGTTGGAGATTTCATTTTAACACTGTCCCGTTTAATTGGAATGACAAAATAGAAAGAGTTAGGTTTGGTGACCCTAGAACCCGGTTTAAACCCCAGCAGCTTATTTTGCCACTGACCGTTCTAAGGCGGTAACCCAGATGCCAATCCTTGTTGAGGTGTCGCATAAGTTCCTCGTAATTGCTGAATGTTTTGGATGCCTGGTTATGGAGGATTTCATTCTGTGAATGGTACATTTCCTGTTTGACATTTGTTTGCACCTTCACGTTGGTAGTCCACATCTAAATTATGTACATTTGGACACGGGCTTTTTATAGCCGGAAATGCGAATACATTTCCTAGCAGTCAATAAAAGAAACTAATCGTCTACAAAGTGACTTCTTTTGACCGTTCTAACATTCAGTTATTTAACAAATACAATGTACATATTTCCAACAGATTTATATACACTCAAGTATATTTAAAAACGCACCATTTTTTATTTTAGATTATGTTTAGTCATCTGTTTTTTTGTTCAAATCAAGATAGTATTTTATGTTAGTACACAAGTCTCTTTGTCCTTCAGGTTAACACGGCGATATACAGTTGCATAATATTTTCTCTACATCTTTCAGTTAAAACATATTTTGCCGAGGATTTTAACATCTCTAGAAATTCAGTATAGGATATACTATCAGTTGGTTTAGTATTTTACTTGCTCCGGAATCATGCATGCCCTCTGGGCCATAGAAAACATGTTTCACTACCGTTAATGAACAGTTTCAATCAAACCGAGATTGCATTATATTTTGCATTTATCATGTTCGGTAATTTCCAAACGGTGAATCTCCTTTCATACGCCTTTTAAAGCAGCTAAAAGGATATACTTTTTAAAATAGTTGTAAACAAATATCAAAATTGCCGTCTGACACTTTAAACCTCGTATCTCTGAATATTAAGGCCTATTCTAAAATATTCTTCAACTATACAAAGGTCGGTCTTTACCTTTATGTGTTACCCTGGCATTTTAGCATGAACATGCGGCGAAGATCAAATGGACATTTTATTTGCTCTCAGAATATCGTTGGACTGGTCAAAACGCACCTACGTCTATGACGTATTTAGACTTTTCTACGTTAATTAAACTTTTCATATTATGTTATTCGTTCAGTTTGTGTATGTGTTTTGTGTGTGTGTGTTTCCCATGCTTGGTATTATGTGTGATTTCAAAATTGAATTACATTTCCCGTATGAACTAAGTTAAGCTGGATTTTTGAATTTCATGTTACAATGATTGTTATTCCCCTTCTACTTCGACTTCAATGTTCATCTGCCATTAATACCAGTGTAATCCCTCTTTCGTCTTCAATATTTGTTTCTGAGTCTCCGAATAGCAGCCAGCGGTGATAACGATTACATCTCCATAAATCACAATTGACGTCTAGAACTAATGCATCACTTCGGAATTACGACTTAATTGGTTCATTCCGAATAAAAGATCCAGTAGAAACGTCCATGTTTCACTTTAAAAGATTAAATATAAATGTATTGGGAGTGTGTAACTTGACATACGAGGGCTGTTCGAATAATACGTGGACTTTTTTCGATATCGCACTCATTTGTTTACGTAAAACTTTAAGATTCATATACGTTGTAATCCAACTCGAAATTAATCGATTGATTTAAACAGAAATTCGATACCATGTCTTGTTACGTCGTGATGAATGATCTAATAGGACGAGAAACACATCTAAGGAGCAGTCCAAAATGCGACGTCATTATTTTATAACTGCATTTCGGGAATGGCTAAAAAAAAAGGTAATTTGTTGGTAAAATACACAAAACTAAAGTAGCATTTTCATTGGTATTCCAAAATTACAATTATGAAATTTTATAAATATTAAAGAAGGAAAACTATGATAAACATAAATAAGTAGGCATTCTTTTGTGCGTTTACGTTGAAATTGACACAGAGCACAAAAATATTAATACAATATTTAATAATGTAACTTTTAAGTTAATACAAAAATGATATATAAAAACATAACATTGTAAAATCTTACATATTTTCTTCAAGATAATATATATATGTTAATACATTTATAATACCGATATATATTAAACAAATATGTCTTTTGGAATGACAATACTATTTGTTTTCTAAATACTTTGAATATGTATGCCAAACTCGATCGAATTCATATGATCTCTTTCCGAAGTCGTGATACACTTATAATACATGATAATTCAACAATGCTGTAAACTATTTATTTAATGTAAACCTATAAATAATACAATAATCTAATTAAAGAGAAATTAAGTTTACTATTTATAACATGTTTCGTCATTATAACGTGAGGTTGTTGTTGGTTTTCAAGTCGACGTCATATCACACATATGACGTGCTCCGTGGCGGCTACATTGGGGTTGTAAAAACTCGTATTTTCTTGAAATCTGTTTCAAATAATTTTATAATATTTACAGATATGAAAGTGAAACTGTAGACCTTTATTGCCATATAATTTGATTTACTTGATTTATGAAAGTGTATTTAATATGAATAATGTCCACGTACTATTTGAACGGCCCTCTTATCTTTTTGTTTTGCTTGCTGCTGTGTGATTCGTATATTATCTCATACGCTTTTATACAAATTGAAAATGCTCTTCGCCTAATTATCATTCATAATAGGTTGGCAGTTATATATTTCCGATTTTTTTTAGCAATACCGGTTCGCCTTTTCGGTTTTTATCTTTAAAAAACATATTTTCCCATCACACACATCAATAATATTGTTAAGATCGTGTTGACTGTGCGATGAATGGACATATATTACATATTTGTCTGTGATTTGTATAGGAAATACTGGGAATAGAAAAGCTATATCTACTCGTTTGCTCTACTGGGAAATATCTCCCATATCGTCCAATCGGAACTCTTCGCCAATTTCCGTACTCGGTAATAGTGGCTCGGAGAGTACTGGGTGCCGCTCAATGGTTTTTGGAAGCAAAATGATGAATTTGGTTCGGTTTTCGATTGTAGCTCTCCGCAAAATAGTGCTCTTTTATATAATGTTGTTTTGATGAAAATATTGCAGATTTGTGAGTGATTTTATCAATTTCTTGATATTTTATTGCTATGACCGATAAATTATACTTTTTAACAAAATAAATCCCCAAATATTTGTAGTTGAAATGAAGACGTTTCGGCCACAAACAGTTCGTTCCATATAATGACTGATAGTTTGGAAGCATTTGTTGAGTTTTCCAAATATATACTTTAATATTATGGTTGAATTGAAGGGAAAGCTTTAAGGAGGAAGAGACATTGTAATTATGATTATATCATATTATGGGAGTGATTGTTTACCGTTTTGTCAGTCGAGAGTGATATGTCAGCTGCATGCATATATGAACTTGATATTGTATCAGTAAATCAGAGAGAGGGGAAGGATACATAGGAATCCGGAAACCTGCCCTACTCTTATTATCGAATAGATTCCTATTGTTCTTTAACGTGCTCGGAGGATAGACCGATACACGGGACCGCCCGGTTTACGTCCCCATCCGACAGATGAGGCTAAGGGAAAGTGTCTTGCCCAAGAACACACCGACGGAATACAGTGGCACCACGGAGGATTGAACCCGGGGCCTCCGGTTAAATCCGCCGCGCTACCGACTGCGCAACGCCAGCCCTACAAAAGATCCTAAGTTACCTTGGTTCAATTTAGAATCAATCATAGGATACTTGGAACAAATTACCTTTTATCTAAAATGAATATTATTAATAACGATATGTGCAGCTTTTGCAAAACTACACCTGAAACTATCCAACATCTGTTTTGGAACTGTGGAACAGTAAAAGAATTCTGGTCAAAACTTCAAACTTATCTTACAGAAAAATGCAATACAGCGTTCGTAACTTTAACAGAAACAGATATTTTTATTTGGAAATAGTAAATGTAATACTGTTTTGAGCAAAATCATCATGCAAGCAAAACTTTACATTTATCGAAACAAGATGCAACGTCAAATTCCACAGCCTAACCTTTTTAAAACGTATATAATATCTTTGTACAAAGTTGAAAAACTAATCGCATAGAAAAACTTAAAAATGAATAAGTTTGAAACCATGTGGAGTCAATACCTTGCTATCTGTGGAACTGGAGTATAGAGATCATTTACTTAGTTGATTTTTCCAGTATCAAACTGTAGCAAATAATTTAATGTTTTCATTCTGGGACATGCAAAGCTTAGCTTACTAATTAGAAATAACATACCCTTGCTTATATCTTGATCTTCCTTAATCAACCTTCTTGTTGTTTTTTATAGAAAAAATAATAATTTGGAAGTTGTGTATATTAATCCTTTAAAACTATCCTTTAATAATGGATTTATATACAGATTTATTACACAGTAAAGGTTATTGTTTTTTTCTCTTTCCAAAAACAAAGTATGAGAAACAAGAGGTCGATGACCTTGAAGCTCTACTGATTGATTTTGATTTCAGGAAGTAGTGACTACAAACTTGTTTTTTGAAAATATATATTTAGCCGTGGCGGCCATCTTGAATTTCCGGCCGACCTGAAATTTTGCTAGGATCAATTAGACATCAAGAGCAACACTCCTGTGAAGTTTCATGAAAATCCGTCAAGTAGTTTCAGAGGAGTAGTCGCTACAAGTTTTCATTATATAACTCTATGTAAACAAAGTTGGCCGCTGACAGCCATGTTTAACCTCGAATCAAAACGATTTTTGACAAGGATCAATATCATGTCATGCTGACCATTTTAGAAAAAAGTCCCGTATCAATATCACATAGTTTTCAAGAAGTAGTCGCTACAAACTTGTATTTTGAAAAACTATTTTTAGCCATGGCGGCCATCTTGAATTTCGGACGACCTGTAATTTTGCTAGGATCAATTAGACATCAAGAGCAACATTCCTGTGAAGTTTCATGAAAATCCGTTAAGTATTTTCAGAGATGTAGTCGCTACAAGTTTTCATTATATAACTCTATGTAAACAAAGATGGCCACTGGCAGCCATGTTTAACGTCGAATCAAAATAATGTTCGACTCGGATAACCATCATGTCATGCTGATCATTTTAGAAAAAGTCCCATATCAATATGACTTATAGTTTACAAGAAGTAGTCGCTACAAACTTGTATTTTGAAAATCTATTTTTAGCCATGGCGGCCATCATGAATTTTCGGACGACCTGAAATTTTGCTAGGATCAATAAGACATCAAGAGCAACACTCCTGTGAAGTTTCATGAAAATCCGTCAAGTAGTTTCAGAGGAGTAGTCGCTACAAGTTTTCATTATATAACTCTATGTAAACAAAGATGGCCACTGGCAGCCATGTTTAACGTCGAATCAAAATAATGTTCAACTCGGATAACCATCATGTCATGCTGATCATTTTAGAAAAAGTCCCATATCAATATCACTTATACCGTAGTTTTCAAGAAGTAGTCGCTACAAACTTATTTGTTAAAAATCTATTTTTAGCTGTGGCGGCCATTTTGAATTTTGAGCCGATTTGAAATTTTGCTAGGATCAATTAGACATTAAGAGCAACATTCCTGCAAAGTTTTATGAAAATCCGTCAAGTAGTTTCAGAGGAGTAGTCGCTACAAGTTTTCATTATATAACTCTATGTAAACAAAGATGGCCACTGGCAGCCATGTTTAACGTCGAATCAAAATAATGTTCGACTCGGATAACCATCATGTCATGCTGATCATTTTAGAAAAAGTCCCATATCAATATGACTTATAGTTTTCAAGAAGTAGTCGCTACAAACTTGTTTTTTAAAAACCTATTTTTAGATTTGGTGGCCATCTTGGATTTCACATCAACATGAATTTTTTCTAGGATCAACTAGACTTCATTGGCAACATTTCTGTAAAGTTTCATGAAAATCCATTCAGTAGTTTCAGAGGAGTAGTCGCTACAAAAAAATGTTTACGGACAGACAGACGGACGGACGGACGGACAGACGGACGACGGACACCGCACCACGGCATAAGGCATAAGCTCTGCTGATCTCTGATCAGTCGAGCTAAAAATCAGTGTAGCATGAAACAATGTTTATTTTTGATACTATAACATTAAAATTATCTGTGTAAAGCAAGTCTGTATGTATTGACAATGTGGGTTTTACACTGGGTTTTGAAACAAAGAATATTCTTTAGGGCTGTCATGGCGCATTCGGTAGCGCGGCGGATTTGTAATAGGAGGCCCCGGGTTCAATCCTCCGTGGCGCCACTGAGTTTCGTCGGTGTGTTCTTGACCAAGACACTTTCCCTTAGCCTCGTCCGTCGGATGGGGACGTAAACCGGGCAGAACCGTGTATCGATCTATCCTCCGAGCACGTTAAAGAACCATGGAATCTATTTGATAAGAGCAGGGCACGTTTCTCAGATTCCTATGTATCCTTCCCCTCTCTCTGGGGCAGCTCTAAATAACCTATACTGTGTTGATGAGCCGTTAAACAACATTCGTTTTAATTCAATTCATACATTTATTATTGTTTTTTTCCCCCATAACCTAGCACTAGTCCTTCATAATAAGACTTTGCATTTTGTATAACGTATTTCACATTTTTTGTCTCTTTTTTTTCTTTCGATTTTTTAACTTTTGTTTATTTTGCCTAAATGCGAGCAGTAGTCAATATGAAAAATTAAAGATAACAATAATGAAGATTAAACGTGAAAAAAGCTACTGTATGATATCTAAAAATGGATATTTTACATAATTGTTATAAACTTCCATTCTTGGCATTGATCTCAGCTCTTTGAAGCGCCCAGTGAAACGACGGAGCTATTATTTTTCAACATTTCAATTAAAGACACACCTGGTTAAAATGAGATACCGGTAATAAATATAATAACAGTCGTGAAAGAAAAGAATGTAGTTAGAAGAGTTTATGGATGTGTAAACGTCTTGAAAACTGGTCGACATCACATGTTAGGTTTCATCCTGCGCTAAAACGACCACTCGTTAGTCTCTGTTTGGCTACCAAAATTTAAAGGGCAAAGGTCATAGCAAAAAGAGAAGAATAGGTATGGACAAAAGAGGGCCTCAGGGAAGATTTTTGTAAATATATGGTAAAAATATTTAAAAAAGACATATTATTGTAGCAAAATAACTTTACATTTTAAGACCAAAGGGTAATATAATAGTGCCTTAAAGATGATGAATTGAAAAGAGGGCCTCAGGGAAGATAATTTTACTAACTGGGCCACTGTCTTCTAAGAGCATTCAATACATTACAATATTAGGTAAAATATTTTATAATAGGCTCATTATTGCAAAACCAAGAGGGAAACGGCTTTCAAAGACGAAAAGAGGGCCTCATGAAAGATTTTATTGCTAAATGGACCATTGTCTTGTAATAGCTTCTTTCCCCCGTGGTCGTTTCCAGACATGCTGTAACTTATGATATTCGATTGTTTAATTTGAATTTGATTACATTGAATTAAATTCAAAATTTAGAAATACTTAATCCAGCTCTTTTTCCAAACAAATTTTTACTCCCACTAGGATTTGAACCTTGGTCTTCTACCCTAAAAGGATAGACGTGTTTACCGATTACACCATAGAAGTGGTACATGTTTGTACTAAGAGCAAATGAACTAAAAAATTAAACTGAAGTTTCTAATTTCACAGCAAAGTTGTTAACCTAGATTTAGCCCTGGCAACAGGGATTCATTTTGAATTCCAAACAATTTGACGAGGGATCAACGAAGTCAGTGTCACATATTGCAAATACAAGTTAAGGCAAAACTTACTGATGACAACACCATTTTAACCGATAATTTTGATCGGCAATTGAATACTAATGACAACCCTGACGCGTATTTGTTGTGCTTATAATATAAAGCAAATATAAATATGTGCCTAATAAATACATAATTTTATATATGCAATTAATATAACATTTAAGCATGAAATGATTTAGATGTGAGTTTGCTGATGGGAGTCATCTGACGGATAGCTGGCAACATCCGTAAGATGAGGGTCATCAACATGAACCTGGTGGTTCAGTAATCAGTTGGCTGGTTGTTTGAATGATTTACGTCATTTTTAGCACATGTTAGGCCATATATGATCATCGATATCATCCATGGTGGGGGCACACCACTTTTTCCTGGGTAGAAATAGTAGTGTATACCTTCTGCCCATCTGAAAGGAAACGCTTTTTTATTTATTCCAACTCGCAGTGAGAGGCGAGGTTTCAAACCATCCAAGCCATGGATGCAGTTAATCGGATCAACCTTCTCAGCACATTAAACATTTAGGGCACTGCTCCCCGATTCAGATGTAACCTTTCATAATCTTTTTTGGGCCCATTAACTTCTAATTATGGTTATATAAAATGTGTAACCTGTTGCTATAAATACTAAAATAATTTCCTCTGCTTTAACAAGGGCTTGCAACCTTCTACTAGATACGTATCATAAGATGTATCTGTAGGCAGCATTCAAAAAAATTAGTGACTGTCCCATTCATTTGTTTTGTACAATTTAAACAGAATTAATTTGGTGCATATAGTATATATAAACCATCACGGTCTCTTTCAGCGTAAATCCACGTATATAAATGATGTCACGGTCTCTTTCAGTGTAAATCCACGTACTGTATATAACTGACGTCACTGTCTCTTTCAGCTTAAATCCATGTAATAAATGACGTCACCGGCTCTTTCAGGGTAAATCCACGTATATAAATGACGTCACCGTTTCTTTGAGCGTAAATCAACATATAAATGATGTCACCGTCTCTTCCAGTGTAAATCCACATATAGTAACTTCACTGTTAATTTCAGGTTGAATTTGCATATAATAACTTCACTGTTTAATATTTCCAGGGTACATATATATATATATTAACTTCACTGTTAATTTCAGGGTAAAAATTTGCATATCAGTACGGGAGCAGAGAAGTCATTTCACGTGCTTGAACCGCATAACTCAAACATAAATAATTGGTGTTGGAGGCAACGTAGTTCCCATTTTGCAAGCACGTGCAGATGCGCGGATTTTATAGTACTCTTTTTAGAAACACTAGTTTAAAGCTTATACTATATGGCAAAGAAAACAAATCATATCAGAAGTCAGTTATTATGTCGGAGATTTATAAAACAATCGTGTTGACAGGTTTTATTGAGATATCATAGTCGGAAATCGCGGTACAAATGCGAAGATCGAAAAAAACTAGTTTTTGTTTTCTTCGAAATTGCCAATGTTTCAAAACGGGTACAAAAATTGTATATTCTTAAATATTGTTGAAATTGACAGGAGTCGAAGATCATTACCTGATCTACCTTTTTTTATTTTTTTTAATTTTTTCGTGAATATACATTTTGCGTGCCCGTTTTGAAAGTTGGTACCTGCATTTCACTCTTTCAGAGGCTATTCAAAATGGCGGCGACACAGAAAAACACCCAGCCCAGGGCCAGTCAGTCGCAGGCCACAAACCCACTTCTCCCTGGACAAATTAACATCATATGGTCAATACACAGTCACAGAAACTAAATATTGTGAATTGAACTGAACGTTTATAAATAGCTAAGGAATGTGCTAAAAATAGCTCACACACATTCCAAGGTCAAATAATGCTGATCCGTGTACATACACAGATAGATCGTTTACACATACGGCCCGATTGACCGATGGATTATTTCAATTTATTTGCACAGAAGTAGAATTAAAACAGTGTTACAATCACGATCGTATACAATTCCAAGTTTTGCATGAGTGCGTAATTTACAAAATACAAACAAATAGATCTATTACAGTAGACAATGTAGAGAATTAAAATTGAAAAGTGGAACACACCAGCAAATGCCTGAAATGGGTCATGGCATTGTCTGCACTGTAGCCTATGTAAGTAAATACACTTTTAATTTCTGTATGACAAGTGTTTAACGTTGAAACATGTAAAACGGTGGTGGTTGATATATATTAACTTAATTCTGATAATTTTTTAGAACACATGAGTGATGAATAATTGATGAAAATGTAAGCCTTGAGAATCTACTATTTGTTCATGAATGCCACCTGTGACTTACATTTTGGACAGTATCATCTTCTGGAAAGCACCACTTTCAATTCCAGTTGTGTTTTAAGTAAAATGTTATGGAATGCTGACATTGTTAGCATTGATAAAGTTGGACAGAGTTATTAATATTAAAAACAAATGAAACAATATCATATATGACTTGTTTTTTTCAGGTCTGCTAAGACTAAGTTAGCTAGAGGCAGTGTGCAGTATTACCATAGCCAGATTCAAGTCAAATTTCCCAGTCTCACAGTATAACTACATCAAGAGCCTTGTATTAGCCAGTATGTAGGTAAGCGCAGCTTCAAAAAATCTATGAATTTATCAATGTTTGTTCTTTGCAAAATATGTGGCATTGTGCACCAGTCCTGCACCACAGACATATTAATAATTTGTTATTAGGTCTGTGCCTGCACTTAGTCTCAGACTTTTTATACTAAAAATAAAAATGGTGTTTTACAGCACATCAACACATAAATAGGTCATATTGTGCTTAGTACATATGTAAAATTAAACAAACAAAATAAAAAGGTCCCTGTATTACATCTAAATTATTAAACTTAACCAAGACCCCGACTTAACATAATGTGCTGGCATGGCCCAGCAATAGCATGGTGGATGATAGCAATCTGGAGCTTCCGGTTCAAGTCACACATGCACCACTGAGTTTCGTCTATGGTTTCGGGCAATACATCTTCCCTCAGTCTTGTTTGTTCCTCAGCCTCTTTTGTTTGATTGGGATTGAAACTGGGGAGTCTATCCTCCAAGCACGATAAACAACCATAGAAATTATTAATATATACATTAGTAAGAGTAAGACAGGTTCTCGAATTCCTATGTGTCATTTGGGGCGGCTCTAAATAAGGTAAACCGGTAATAAATGTGTTGATTTAGCAGAAAACGATTATTTTTAATTTATTGTACATGTAAAAAAAGTTCTATAATCACTATTCATTTACATATTTCAGTTCTACAACTTGTTACCTATTTAAGTTGAAACAAAATATCATGTATGTCATTTTTATTTTCAGAGCCTGGAGTCCTGAGATGCTGGGAGTTAGCTGAAAATAGTTAGTGATGTCCCAATATATATGGGAGGATTTTATTGAAACAAGTAGTCACATATAACTTTTTACAACATTAACAACAGAATCAGAAATACTTAAACGAACAAGAATAGTATATAATAACAAGATGGTGTACAATATTTTTTTTTTTTTATTAATCATGAATCAGCAATACCTCATACGGACAGTACTAGCATCAACTTCAAGAAAAATATGTCTAGTAAGAGGATCACCAGTTCAGCCAGCACAATATCATATCAACATGCATATCCGACTGTAGACACAAGGTGGATCGTTGGCGACATTAACTGGATAGTTCATTGGAGTGGCTCAAAATAAGGGCTAATATGAAAATATAAATGTGTTTCTGTTAATCTGACCGGCCGTGCCCAATTTATTTATTGGATTAAAATGTTTTCTGAATTTTATTGGATTATATAAAAGTTTGTGGAATAACAGATGGCAGGAGGTGTATATTACCGGTTATACCCAGAAGAAAAGTGAGTGGTCTTCCTCACCAAAAAAATAACAAACAGATACATGTATATATATATAACCCCACATATGTTCAAATTGGCTTGCACCATATAAACAATTACATATTAAAGGGACATGCAGCAATCTTCTTTTTTTTAAACTCCAAAATGTTATAACTTATAATTTAAATATATGCAAGCGGGTGTAAAGTGAAAATAAATTACATTTTAATGCTTGATAAAAACTTGATAAATGCTGTGTGTCCCTTTAATAAATAAAAACAATTATTGTATGATGCAATTTAATTTGTTATGTAATACCCTTTATATTTGGGATGTTTTGATGTAAATATTTGAAATAAAATGTTTTAAATCAAATAAATAATTCATTTTGATATCTGACTTGTTACATATTTTTTACTTAGTCATGAAAGATAATATTTAAGGCCTTAATATGTACCTTAAATGTTTATTGTTTACCATTGAAAGGTGAGGCGGCATATGGTGTTAGTTATCTGTGCGTCTATATCCTTCCACAGTTTTTAACCAATCTTTTCGAAACTTTACATGATCTTTATCTATGATGTCTAGAGGAGCATATCGATTTTGCATCAAAATAAAATTTATTTATGAATATATATTCTTGCATAGTACAATTTTCCACGGATTGTTTTCAGTGCGTTCATTCAAGTCCCATGGACATATTGAGTTGAGATGTTCGGTTGGCATTTTATATTTGTATACATTCTCATCTTCACCTCTCACCGCTGCGGGTTCAATTCCCACTGGGAGCTCAACTTGTAGGTGAGAAAGTGTCGATTCTTACAGATAGCAGTAAGTACACAGTACTGGTTCTACCCAGGAAATATGGCATAAAATGTGCTATAATGACATAAAACACAATTCAACTTTAAAAATATAAAGTAAAAGAAATGGACTTCTTTATTTTCCTTCGATGCTATCAGTATAAGTATTACGACAGTGTTTGTGTCTGATAAAAATTCATCTTAGGTTTCAACCGACAAATGGTCTATATTTAAACTAATACAAGTAAGATGGGGCCCTCAAACCCTTTTATGTGTGGGTGATATATTCCACGGTTGATTCATGATACTAGCATGGGACAGCTATAGTACATATGACAGTGCTGAGTGCAGTTGCGGATGAATTGAATTGAATATTTAACGGCTCATCAACACAGTACAGGTTATTTAGAGCCGCCTCAGAGAGAGGGGAAGGATACATAGGAATCCGGGAACCGTGCACTACCCTTATTATCGAACAGATTCCTATGGTTCTTTAACATGCTCGGATGATAGACCTATAAGCGGGACCACCCTGTTTACGTCCCCATCCGACGGATGAGGCTAAGGGAATGTGTCTTGCCCAAGAACACACCGACAAAACTCAGTGGCACCACCTCCGGTTACAAATCCGCTGCACTACTGACTGCGCCAAGTTGCGGATGACAATTAGACACTGGACAGTCTAGTCAAAAACACAGCAACAAATATATTATCTGAATATGTTTAAGAATGTACTGTATGCTTGGAAGAGCTTTCAAAAACAGACTAGCTTTCATGATTTTAGTTGGGGTGGGATGGGGATGGGGCGCATCCTTTTAAATCTCAGTTCAGATGCCCTCACCCTCCTTCTCTCCATCCCAACTCCCATCTTGAACAGTAGCGATTGTTACGTAAACTTTCCACATATGAGAGGGTGCCCAATACTACCCGCTCCATCGAATACGCGCCTGCAGTTCTTGCGAGGTCAGTCGAGTCAAAATTACAGTTAAATCAAACAATTCGTATTTTCGTGTACTTTTGATAAAGAAATAACATGCTTTTCGTGATATGCAGCAAAATTCATGTAATGTGTGAGCTAAAACAACAATTCAAGTATCTCCTCGTACTTTATTTAACAAAAAACACACGGTTGTTGTCATTTTAATCGTATTCTAAAGATGGCATATTTTAGAGTTATCGCCCCTCGCTTCGACATTTTACAAGGCGGGTCTGAATTTATCACGCAGTAGAGCTTCTAAAAAAAAAGTCGGTACAGACGAAAATCACGAAACCTAAAGGGGAAATGAAATTTCATGATCAAAAATTGTCACAATTTTCCAAATTATGCGTTTTAAAAAATTCAAAATGGCGGACATTTTTTTTTTGTTTGTCGTTGCCGAAAGTTGACGTACTACTTTTCGTTGTCAAGCGTGGTTGCGATATTTGAAAGATGTAGGAAAATATCAAGGCTGCTCCCGTACTGTATATAGTAACTTCAGTGTTAATTTCAGGTGAATTCAGGGACTTCTCTGTTAATTTCAGGATAAATTTGCATATATATTAACTTCACTTATCAATTTTAGAAAAAGATAGTCAATAGAAAGAATAAAAATAAAAATATAAGAACGCTTTTAAATGCATGGGTTGACATTAGTTACTGTAAACAGTATCAAAGATAGAATTATGAAATGAATGTTTTACTGTATTTTTTCTCAATTTAAAAAAAAACACGCTTGCGACGGTATGGGTTATGTTCCTAAAATATGTTAAAAAATCCACATATATAAATGACGTTGCTGATCCTTCAGTGTAAATCCACATAACAACGTCACTGTCGTTTTCAGCGTAAATCCGCATGTTTAGAATCTTCACTGTTAATTTCCGGATAAATCCATACGTATAAATAATTTCACTGTCTCTTTTTGTGTAAATCCCACTAAATAAACAATTTCAACATCCCTTTTAGAATCAAGTCACAGTGATAAACCATGTCACTGTCTCTTTCAGCGTAATTCCGTCTGTACAAATGATTTCACCGTCACTGACTTTCAGTGTTAATCCACACATATTATTAATAAATTCACTGTCACTTTCTAGGTTAATCCACATGTATAATAACTTCTACTTTTTATTTTCAGTTTTAAATCTATGTATTTAAATATATCAATATAACGTTATTAAAGACCTGTTTAAGGAATTTTCACAGACATATGCTAACTATCTGGGTTCTATTAATTACGGGTGGGGGTGTTCCTGGTGGTGTTCCTTGTTGTTCCAGGCAGTGTTCCCTTTATTGCGCGTTTCTTTTTCCCATATCCCCGTGCCACTAAAGCAAGTCTCCACTCCTCAAATGATGACTCTACCAGGGCTGTCATTAAGAGGTGGGAGGCGGGGATTTCTCCCTGCTACTTCGACTGTTCTACCTGGCTACTATGAATACTGTTACTAGTATTTTATACAAGTATCAATAAAAATACCCGGCTATTCTGCTCTGGGTGACGCTTACTTATAAAGGTAATGACACCCCTGCTCTACCCTGCCCTGTATATATTGGTGGGGCATATGATCAGATCATTGATACCATGATCTGCCCATGGGCCATGGCATGTGCTCGCACTTTATTTAGTTTTAGATGAAGAAGAGGTGAAACTCTTATAAATTAAGAAGCGCCCACGTTTGACGGGAATCACCATATTGTTTACCTTAGTATGAATACATAGTCATTATTATATCACAGGCAGACGGCGCGTACCCTACCCCGCCCACACCCTACCCCACTTTACTACCACCACCCCCCCCCCCCCCCCCCACTCCTACCCCCCTTCCCATCTGTTTCTCTACTACCCACATACAAATGTTTTCAATGACATACTGTAAACTGTTCTACTTGGATTTCCATGTAAAAAAAAAAAAAAAAAAAAAAAAAAAAATACATACTCTTTATACCATATAAAGGTGTCTGACTCTTTAAAAACAACAACTATAGACCTCGCTTAAAGCCTTGCTGTGCTTGTATTTTTGGTCATAGCATCGTCATTTCGATTCGAATCAATCGGGTACATATTATAACAAATAGCCACAACACTGATTTCGTCAATGTATACTTTATATCGCATCAACGAAATGTCAAAGTCGTTTGAAAGCAGGTCGACTACGATGTGACCTAAGCAATGCATTTTCTATGTACATGGTGCGGTATTGGGAAATATCTATCTGCGACGACTCTCGCATAAAAATGCAACGTGATCGTTGAAAGAAAACCGTTCAACAACACTCACCGGTACGAAAATCTTACAGGAGTAATCCAGACGCTGCAATCGAGTTCTTTCACAAACGGTTATTTGTTGAAAATAAGTCACCCGGATTGGTCCAGTGTCTTTTCCGGTCGCCTTGTACCCCGCTTTATATCGTAAGTATAAAGGTAACAAGGAAACCAGTAATTTAATTCAACATGGCGAATCGTAACGGTAAACAAATGACCGCTTCTGAAAGAACTCGATTGCAGCGTCTGTGATTACTCCTGGAAGTTCTTTGTACCGGTGAGTGTTGTTAAACGGTTTTCTTTCAACGATCACTTTGCATTTTTATGCGGGAGTCGTCGAAGAAACATATTTCCCTATACCGCACCATGTACATAGAAAATGCATTGGTTAGGTCATATCGTAGTCGACCTGCTTTCAAACGACATTGACGTTTCGCTGATGCGATATCAAATACACATTGAAGAAATCAGTGTTGTGACTATTTGTTATAATATGTACCTGATTGATTCGAAACGAAATGACAATGCTATGACCAAAAATACAAGCACAGCAAGGCTTTAAGCGAGGTCTATAGTTGTTTTTATTAAAGAGTCAGACACCTTTATATGGTATAAAGAGTATGTATTTTTTTAATTTTTTTTTTTACATGGAAAATCAAGTAGAACAGTTTACAGTACAGAAAACAGTTGATATGGCAATAGCGGATCATCGGTAGTAACGGATCAGTTTCTGTTTACATTTAATTTATTCAGCCCATATGCATTTGTTTTTTTATCAAACTTTCCATGTTTGAAGAGTTATCATATAAGCATACAAATATACATTAGCCTAAAGATTTGATACATATTTCCGAGAGTAATTACCTACTTAGTGTAACACCTATCAAAAAAAGTGATCCGTTACTGCCTGAAGGATGTGAGTTTTTAAAAGGAATAAATAAATAGCCTTAAAATGAAAGGGGCCTAGGAATCTTTATGTGAGGAAGCTATCCAGCTGGCTTGCGGAACGTCGGTGGTTCTACCCAGGTGCCCGCCCGTACACGTAAATTGCCCGGAGGGGCACCTGGGGTCTTCCTCCACCAGTGGAAGCTGGAAAGTCGCCATATGACCTTAGCTGTTGGTGCGACTATAAAATCCAGTTCAATTCAATTCAATTAAAATGAAATAAGGTGTAACAGATGTTTTTTTATTACAATTAGGTTTAAAATGCTCAGGCCTGATCATCAAAACATCCATGATTTGAAGTTTTAAACTTTTAGGGACTATGATCCTGTAAACAGGCAAAATGGCAGATTTTCAACACTCAGCTAGCACACATATAAGGCATAGTTCTTAATAATGTTGGTTATCATATTACTGAGAGAGCAGAATCCAGTAAGAAACGCTCTTGAAAAAGTCCTTTAGTTTTAAATTTACGCTTTTAACCCGAGTGATCCTTTACTACGTAATGCACTGTACTGTATGTCATTGAAAACATTTGTATGGGGGGTAGTAGAGAAACAGATGGGAAGGGGGATAGTAGACGGGGTAGGGTGTGGGCGGGGTAGGGTACGCGCCGTCTGCCTGTGTATTATATCAGGAATCTCTATGAATACTCCCTGATAAAACAAATAAATATGTACCGCATTTTCGGAACTTGCCAGCAGTCGCCATTTTGTTTATCTTATAATTGAAGAGGTCGCTACTGCAGAGTTGTCGTTTCTTGAAAATAGTTCAATATGGCGTCGAGTCCGAATCGGATTCCCGAGTGACGGAATCCGACGAGGCAGTTCCGATTGCCATATCGTCGTGCCGATTGTTTTACGGACGTCTTCGTCAGATTCCGCCAATAGGAAATAACGATTACGGAAATTAACGAAGAGTTCCGGTTCCACTTGTTTTGTTTGTATGACGTAACGTAGTTTTGGATGACGTAACGTCGTCTTGGTGTTCTCGTGCAAACTGGTGTAAAAAGGAGTGAATCATTAGAAATATTAATAAAATATCATTTTAAATCCAGTGTTTTTGAGATATTGAAAATATATTTCCCATATCTCAAAAACACTGGTTATTAAACTCTATATTATTGACCTATGATAACGTCTACCGAAATCCTCATTGAAGCTTGTCTTAAATCTTGTCTTGTCGTACCCTTGACGGTTTGTTCTCTTGTTGCATTGGCTTCTGCCAGCCATTGAGTACTTGCTTTTTGGCTTTCTATGCTTTTGTTGTATTATACATTATGTATATGTATTATATTGCCTATTAATGCTGCATTTTTTGTTAAAAAATATAACCTGGTGGGGATATCTTTATGTGCACTGTTCCGTTTTACTGGGATGACAGTAGTGTAAGAGTGAGGTTTGGTACACCCTAGAACCTGGTTTAAATCCCAAGCGGCCTTTTTTGCCAATGACCCTTCGAAGGCGGCAGTCCTATTGCCAACCCTTTTATGTTTGTGATTTCATAGCTTGCCTATTATTCATCTTTGCAGTTGTTGTTTGTTCATGTGCGTGTTTGTGGTTGACTGTGGTCATTGAAGGCTACATTCAGCTTTAATGGATAAACATAATATATCAGGTTATAATGAACATAATCTATCAGGTTATAATGAACATAATCTATCAGGTTATAATGAACACAGTATTCCTGTTGTTTAAATGGACAATGTTAATGCTTCGGATTTGCGACAAGACTCTTGTATCATTTCTTCAAAAAATTAATTGCAAATGAAGTGCAACGTTTTTAACACTGCTCAGTATTGTGAAACGAAGTAATGTTCTTTTCAAACATGCTCACGGGCTCACGGGCTCACTGTAATTGTGCAGGTTCTGAAATTATGAGGTACTTAACGCATTTAAAATGGAAAACGACAATCATTAACAAATGTAATGTGTGTTATATTAAAGTATATAGTATTTATAAATGCAATTATTTGATTTTCGGAAAGTTGTGAGTTTTGTATAAAAAAAGTGCCTATGAGGAAATATTTGACATCACTATTTTTTTTTGTTTTTAACATTTTATTTGAATATCAAGTGTACAAACATTTATATACCATACATATATAGATGCATTATAGTCTACATTATAGTCTATACTACTCTGTAGTCTACCTGCTCCTATAGTAAATTATAACTTCATTAAATATGTGGAATGAATTTAATTTCCTTCCAGTTGTAAATAAAAGCAGTAGAACTAATGTATCACAAACATTTTACACAGCTTATATCACAACATATTTTGAACTGCATTCCACCTTGATTTAATTGCATTAGATTTGTATAAGGGGTACATATATGTTGAGAATAGTTCCATAGCTCTGTAACTTTTCACTTGTTCTAAAAATATCGTATAGTTAGGTAGACATTTTCTCAGTTTGCAAGAATAGACATACTTCTTATAGATAAGCACAACTAAATACAAAATATAATCAATATCTGTTGAGCATGGTGTGCCAAGAAAAATGGACTCCGGTTTTAATTCTATTGAAATATTGCATTTTTCAAATAAATCACTAAACAACTTTATTAATATATTTTTGGCTGACATACATTCATAAAATAAATGCAACAATGTTTCTTTGGAATTATTACAAAATGTGCAAAGTTCAGTTTCAGACATTCCACATTTATATAATCTTGCATTTGTGAAAATAATTCGATGACTAATTTTAAATTGTAAGGATTGAAGATATGAGTCATCTGTTATACGGAAAGGTTGCGTATATAGAATTGCCCAATCTTCACTATTTACAGGGGAATAATGTTATATTATTCCTCTACGGAATGACGGATTTTGATGTAAAAATATACATAAACGTAAAGGTTATGATGTTTTACAAACACAGGTAAGGCATCGCGGAGCAGCTCGTGGCATCCGCTAAATATTACGATACGTTTTATCTTACAAAATAAGTCATTTATTTTTAAAGTATCTTCAATTGCGCTCACTGAATCAGTCAATAGTTTGTATGCAGTTGCTATTCCAAAGATTTGCAATTTATCTTACGCAGTCCCTTTCCGATCCTCTGAAAGCGCGTTTTCAGCTAACGATTTTTGTTCTTCCAGTCCTGCTATCGTCTGAACTCGAATTGCCGTCTTTAACCTCTTATACCACCGGAATACTAGGGCACGTGAAACTGTTGATTTTCCAGCCGTTGATTTATTGTATAAACATTTTAGTTTCTGTCGGAGTTTTTCCAATGTCCGCACATAGTTTAATGATCCTGCGTTCTTCACTACTGATATCCGACGTCATATTTCTATTTTTCGAATTGTCCGTAACGTTATGTAAGTTATAGTACAGCGCATAATATTTTACGTAAACGGTTGAAAATTCGAAGGTAATGACGTGTATAACAGAAATGACGTATGTCACGAAGTTTCACACCTTTTTAAAGGGACACATGGTAATCTTGAGTTTTATTCAAACAGTGTGTGTATTTCTAAGGATTATAGTCCCTCCACCTACGACAGGCGTCCTACCTGACGATTATAGGCACAATGTCTGGACTTTTATCTGTGTGTTGTTGTGTGATGTGATGATATATCTATTTGAAGCAGCGAACTCAATGGTTTCTTTATAGTGCTGCCACACTGGAATACCATGCCGTAGTTGCTCCTCGATTTAGTTATCCTGCGTCATTTTTACTTTAAAGCTGCTTGCATATCATTAAAGAAAAAACTGAGATTTCAATTGTTTACCAATTTTTTTAAATATATTACTGGTGCAATATTATGAAAAGCTAGTAATATGCAAAAACAATTTACTTTGAACTATTCTAACAATTAATATTGATGATTAAACAAATACAAGTTAAGAAACGCCGTGAGTTTTTAAAATCAAAATTGCCATGTGTCCCTTTAAGTGACTACCAAATGAATTTCATAATATATCATTTTTGTTTTGATGTGCTCCGCCAACGTGACAAACTGGTTGCCACAGTGACGCTTATGTCATACCTAATGCATATCAAGTTAGGACATAAAGTTTCTCATTACTTTAATAATAATCTACTTGAAAGCCGAATGTATTGTCCATACATGGGTTATATCCGTAGAAAATCGATTTGTCTCAGAACTTTTAGAACAGCCCTCGTATATATAATATACACTCATTATAAGCCTGATTGGGTAGCAAAAGTATATATAAAAGTCGAACAGGAAATGTAGCATTCAATGACAACTATCAAACAAAAGCACGCATAGAAACAAACAACAAATATAAAGATGAATAAAAGGCAAAATATGACATCATGAACATAAAAGGGTATACCATAGGGCTACCGACTTGGAACAATCAGTGGCAAAAAGGGCCGCAGTTTGTTTTAACCAGTACCTAGGGTGCACCAAACCGTACGCTTACCCTGTTGCAATCCCAATAAAACGGTACAGTGTAAATAAAGGTATCCCCGCCATGTTATATTTTCCAACAAACAAAAAAATTGAGGCATTAATAGGCAATATAGTATAACACATAAATGGTCATGTATATATGAATATTAAAACAAAAGCCTAGAAAGCCACAAAGCAAGTACTCAGTGAAGCCAGAGCAACAAGAGAACAAACCATGAAGGTTGGGGCAAGACAAGATGTAAAACAAGCATCACCCTTACCAAAAACATAGGCTTCTGGCGACTATTTGCTGCACCTCTGCGGCAAACATTGCTGCAAAGCTGCGGCAAACACGTTTGCGGCGAAGTTGCGGTACACTTTTACCATGCAAATGAGGTCTGCGGCAAAGCTGCAGCAAACAAATATGAAACGAGCTTCTAGTGATGTTCTGGCGATGTACTGCAACTTTGCAGCAAACTTCATTTGCATAACACTTTTAGCTGTAATCTTCTGGAGATGTTTTGGCGATGTTTGCTGCAACTTTGCAGCAGACCTCATTTACATAGTAAAAGTGTGCGGCAACTTTGCAGCCAACTTCATTTGCATAAAATCTTTCTCAGCAGTGTTCTGGCGATCCTTGTGGTGATGTTTGCTGCAAAGTTGCGGCAATGTTCGCCAAAATATCGAGGGAAACGTTTTCAAAATAAATAATGGACTGAAACTATGAAATAGAACAATGGTGCGCCGTTTAAAAAAATATAAATATTATGCAGAATTCATACTGTAAATTAAAAAGTCTGGCATACCAATTTATCCTAATCCCCAACATACAAAGTTGACTAAGCCATACAATAATAAATTCCATCCAGCCATGCATACATATTGTACTCAGATCAATATGTTCCAATACTTAACAGTACAGGTGTTCATTTTATATAATTAAAATATATGTGCCGATTAAAAGTATCGGATTTTTCACGTATTCTTAAAATACTCGTGATTTAATATGCGTAAAATGAATTATGAGTTGTTAACCTTAACTCAAGGCTGCACTTTCTGGGTTTGGCCTGGCTGATTAAAGCCATTTATACTGAGTCTATTCAAAATATATAAGTTGTATATCACCCTGTCTAACCTAGAACGCGGCATACATGGTTTAACGTTGACTTTACGGTTTTGGGAACGTTGCATTGCCGGTACTTCCTGTTGACATCGATCTGAGACGGATGAGTGAGGTAAGAAAACAACTTTATTTCTATAGATATGTCCACGTTTTTATGATAAGATATAGTGAGTACGAGCCGGAAAGGATTGAAGTTTTACTTTTTCGAATAACTTTAGATGGGAATTCATTTTTCGTCTTTCGTCGTTTTCGGGTGGTCAGGTCACGTATAAACTCCAAAATTGTCATATATACAGATACAATCCCTGCAAATCGTATATTACTGATCATACAATAAACATCTTCATAGAGGGTCAGAAACAGCAATTATGTCAAAGAAAGGCATTTCTAGGGTATTTTTTGGCAAAGGTGTCGGGTAACGCGCCATTAAAACGGTACACAGGTTCACAACGTGTAATAAAACGGTAATGTTTTCGAAACTGATAATAATATGCATGCACTAAACATTTTCTTTCAAGTACAATTCGGCTATACTAATATGCATTAACGAAGAGAAGATATTCTTAACTCTTGAACATACTTTCTCTGTCGCCTGCGCAGCAGGGCAGACACTTAGGGGTCAATTTGTTTGTATTGACGTCGGTCGTCGTCGTCCGTCTACACACTTTAACATCAGGTCTCACACCTCAATTAATTTTCCCATAGGGTTACTGTACAAGCTTTTCCAACATCTGAGCTTCAAAGCAGGCCAGCATACATTGTTGTTGGTTTAATATCTTCAGTATAGCCAAGACCAGTAATATAAAACAATAAAATACATAACCTCAGCGTCTCCGTGGACGAATGGTTAAGACGTTGTGTTGTAAACCTTCGCCTCTTACCGCTGCTGGTTCGAATCCCACTGGGAGCTCGACTTATAAGTGAGGAAGTGTCGCTTCTTAGGGATGTCGGGAGGTGTACAGTACTGGTTCTACCCAGGAAAAGCGGGTGGTCTGCCTCCACCACAAAAAATCGACCGTCATATATAACCTTACATGTGTTCAAAATGACGTAAAACACCATACGAACAAAAAACATAATATGCAACCCCTAATACTGGCCAGTCGCCCCGACTACAAAGCAGTAGTGTTATTATTTACTGGTTCTTTGGGATCATCAAGCCCATCCTATGTTGCTTTAAAGAAGAATGTACTAGGAGGCGTGAGAGGTGTTGCATCTTATAATTACCTCTCATGAACAGACTCATGAACAGAACAGTCTGCTACTTTCTCTCTTGTGTGTGTTTGTTGCTTCCAAAGGATCACCTTTACAGGATTTATTGACATTCACACTAGCGTTTGTTTAGTGCTGTGGGCGGCCGTAAAATGTGTTATTATTTATTGGTCCTTTGTGATCATGAAGCCCATTCTGTGTTGCTTTAAAGTAGAATATCGCGAAAGCCGGTGCTATGAGACGTGAGAGGTTTTGCATCTTATAATTACCAAGTCTGCTACCATTCTCTCTTGCGTGTGTGTGTTGCTTCCAAGAGATCATCTTTACAGTATTTACTGAATAGCGTTTGACCTATTTTCATAAAACTTCACACATCTTCATCTTACCTCATGTCCTCCACATGTCCAATACTTCTTGACTTCCATAAAAGGCGACGACAATTGCCCTTGATACTTTCCCCAGAAAAGATTCTCACATCTAATAAAAGAAGCTTAACATCTAGAAAACTACACAGTACACAAAAAAAAAAAAAAAAAAATAGGCAAGAAAAAACAAAACGAAGAAATTTTGACGGCATATGGTAAAAGGTAATAATTAAAGGGGATACATCAGGATTTTTCTAGAAACATCTTAAATTATAAAAATGTTCCATTTCATGATAAAACACTTATATCAATCAAAATATGCTGTTAGAACCATGTTATTAATGTCTAAACTTTGAATACACCGTATAGCTCGGACGAAATCAGACGTAAAATGCTGAAATTAACCATAGGATAGCACATATTACTGTACGGAATCAATTTCTTCGCAAAACAGGGATCATTTTTAGGCTCATTCGTTATGTTTTGGCCATGTAGAATAGAAAATGTTAATATTTGTCAATTTTAAATCGGACACTTAGACCCCCATGAAAAGTCTGATGTACTCCCTCTAAGATAGAGATTAAACGGTTTGTAAATGCCGCAACGCAAACCGTAAATGATCAGGAAGACATTAAAGATAGTCAAATACCACAGGAAGAGGCGCAGTTTGAGAACTGGAAGGCTGTTCCTGAAACGTATGATATAGAGAAGTGTTTCTAATTTGTCAACTTGTCACAGATGGAAGAAAAGCAGCTGACTATACTCACTACCGCTTTTTTATATACTGTCCGGTTATTATTTGTTGGTATATTTTGAACTTTTAACAAACATTTCTGTACGAATTATAAGAGTGGATGAGGACAAAATATGCTCTACTCTTCCGCCCTGGTCATATTATTGAGGAGACTTGACTGCACTCTCCACCACCGTCCTTGACCCTTATGGTTTAACATTGAACTAGTGATATGCGTGTGTCTAGTACATGTATGTGTATTCCACTAGCCAACCCAAAGATAGATGGATGGATCGTTTTTGTTACGTAGTGGTTGTCAATATTAAAGCCGCATTGTTTCGGAAATACGATTTCGTTGTTTTTTCTACAAAACTTGCATATTTACATGTTATCAGTAATAGTAATAATTTGAAAAATGCAAAGCAAATTGTTTTCACTTGTTTATAATTGTCGATGAGGAAATATGCATCCGGAGACATTCCCTACTCTTACTAACGAATATATTAATAGTTTGGTCATTAACTTGCTCGGGTACTAACTGATACACGGGACTTCCCCCCGCCCCTAACCCAACCAGCCACCACCTCTACCCCGTACCATCAGACTGTCTTGGCTTGTCCAAGAACATACAAACGAAACGAAATGAGACTAACTCTAGAGTGTAACCATAATTTCACCATACCATCTTCTGTATGTGTTGGTGCGTTTGTAGCATTATATTTGTCTTCTTAGCGAATAATAATGTGTTTTATTAAATTGATGCAAGAACTATGTATTTACACATGTATATGTAATTACCACACCATTTAAAATCGCAAAACCTGTTCACCTACGCGAACATATTTATCAATTTACTACAAATAGTTCACTGGACTTCATCTAAATATATAATAATAACAAGAGGCACAAGAGGGCCATTATATTTGTCAGTTTGAAAATAGCAATGGCTGCCAAAGAAAACAACAATATAATAATTAAAAAGGAGCTTACATTGTATTTTGGTGATAAAGACGTACTTGCCATATTCTTGAATGAAGGCATCAAGACTCAGATCTATTTAAAAATGTGTTACATATATATAGATAAAACATGCACTTAGTCCCGAATTCATGAATCAAAAAGGGAGATCGATAATAATACTTAAAGGGAATGTAGCGACACAGCCAAACCATCTTTATTATTGAGAGTTCTGAAAAACTTGAATAAGGGCGAACGAATTATCAAAATCGGATGACAAACAAAGAAGATATGATCATTTGAAGTTTCTGTTGAAACGGATTTGGAAGCGGCTATTTTGAGAGCTATGACATCATGGTTTTAAATTCCATATATGGAATATTTATAAATATGAAAGTTTACTGATTTTATAGGGAAATAATGATGGCTTTATTCGTACGTGGATTGATATCCATAATTCCAAGGTCGCCTCCAGTCTCTTTATCTGATGGCGGGAGGTACACAGTACTGTTTCAACCCAGGGGTGCGCTAACTCCATCACGAATTTAAAACGTCAAACGTCCTATTTGGCCCAAAATGTGCTGGCGGGAGGTATACAGTACTGTTTCAACCCAGGAATTTAAAACGTCGAACATCCTATATGGCCCAGAATTTGCTGGTGGGAGGTACACAGTACTGTTTCAACCCAGGGGTGCTCTAATTTCATCAAGAATTTAAAACGTCGAACGTTATATATAGCCCAAAATGTGCTGGTGGTCGGGTAACTGGTTCTACCAACATTAGTTTAATCCCTTCCCAGTTAACATCTTGAAATTGCAAATGCATATGACTGAGTGAAATAAATTACAATGGCAAATAATACATTGAGCGAGAGAATGAGAGAATGAGAGAATGATGAATAGTAAACACAGCATATAAGAGAGAGAGAGAGAGAGAGAGAGAGAGAGAGAGAGAGAGAGAGAGTGAGTTGAAATTTGCATTAGTTAATGTGACATATACTATTAAATTCGTGTGTGAACCAGAGACTTAAAAACAAATTAGTTATTATTTGGTCTGTAGCAAGAACATATTCTTTATTACTTATACGAATTGCTACCAGTTGTTCTGCATTTACGGAATTCTGTTTTGCAATTCATATGCAAATCACCAGCCTGGTTAGATTACACATAAAACTGATTAATGTTAATAAATGCAGCAATTTGAATAAAGAGTTACTAGGTCGTTATATATGCTATTGATTTCTTGGTCATATATATATTTTAAATTGTTTGTTTGTTGTTTAACGTCATTTTCCAGCACAATTTAGGTTTTGTATGGCGGTCGAGTTTTAGTGGTGGAGGCAGACTACTCATGCGGGTAGAACCAGTTCTGTATACCACCCGCCATCCGTAAGAATTGACACTTTCTCACTTGGATGTTGAGCTCCCAGTGTGATTCGAACCCGCAGAGGTGAGAGGTGAGAAGGTTTCAAACTCAGTATGTTTACACTCTCAAATAAGGATCACTAATTGGAATGATCAAACAAACATTTTACTGCTCTGTGTTAGAAAGAATTTACGAACACAATAGTACGTACTTAACAATGACGGAACTTCTTTAACTGAAAGGTTCTATAATTGGATGGCGATGTTAAGATAAAATCTGATTCAAGATAATGCTAGTAAACACATTTTTTAAGAATTGTAACTTGACTCAAAAAGAGTTCGGAGATGCCGTATTTTTTCTTTCGAAAAACAAAACAACAAGCAACAACACAAGCCTGAGTGGATACCGCAAGAGAAGATATACATGCAACTGTTCAAAGATGTTAGTATTTTTTGCAGGCATGTCTAAATGCATTTCCGAAACTGGTTTCCAAATCATAATACAAATGTATCCGACATATTCCCGCCAAATGTATGCTTTACGTCGCCATCCAATACACTGTTGAACTTTACTAGAGTTTAAAACTAACGAGAACATTTATATTGTCCTTGAACTTTTGTCCAAACATGCAGACAGTCATTGAACACCCTTTGATGTCGTTTGTCTCACTTTACAGTCAATGTTCAACACTTGTTTTAATGTTTACTTATTTTCAAACATTGCTTTAACTTTTGGCATGTTCAATAAAACACATTTTACATTTAAAATATTTCAGCATGCATAACACCGCAATCTTGCTTTTTTAAGAAACTCGCGGCGGCCCGTTAGTTTTCATACATACTAGTAACATACCTTTGTTCAATCATTAATATTAAGTGTAGGAAAGTTAAAAGTAAAATTTCGGCATGTTACTAACTGTTGATTATATTGCATCAATAATATGTTTAAAACTGTGATAAATTAAAATAAGAGCAAATAACAACTCACAATTTTATTTAATATTATGCCAGCAGGTTTAAAGTTAAAGTGATACTGGATTAATACATTGCGACGCACATTTTAATGCTTGATAACAATTTCAGGATTGCCATGTGTCCCTTTAAAAGGAACATACGGCAATCAATTTTTTTTATAACTCGCAAAGTTGCTTTAGTTTTTCTACTTACTTGTACATTTGCCAATCATTAGTAATAAGTGTTTGACTATTTCAAAGCAACTTGTGTTTGCATATTACTAAATGTTGATCATATTGCTCCAATAATATATATTAAAGCTTGGGTAGAATAACGAAGTAAATTTTCAAGCAGATAGGCAAAATGACACTGGGATTATTAAATCGAGATGATGTTTTTGATGCGTGAGAAGAACTACTTCAATATGCGGGCCGTGTGGCTGATTAAGATTATTCATTAAAGAAAGAATTAAGGTTGTGTTGAAAATTGTCCAGTTTTAATGATTTAAACATATGTTATTGCC
>JAWPHD010018906.1:0-37898 GCA_037043455.1 Cyrtodaria siliqua
AGTTCTTACGCATATATATTCAGTTCTTACACATATATATTCAGTTCTTATGCATATATATTTCGTTCTTATGCATATATATTCAGTTCTTACACATATATATTCCGTTCTTACGCATATATATTCAGTTCTTACGCAAATATATTCAGTTCTTACGCATATATATTCAGTTCTAACGCATATATATTCAGTTCTTACGCATATATATTCAGTTCTTACGCATATATATTCAGTTCTTACGCATATATATTCAGTTCTTATACATATATATTCAGTTCTTACGCATATATATTCAGTTCTTATGCATATATATTCAGTTCTTATGCATATATATTCAGTTCTTACGCATATATATTCATTTCTTATACATATATATTCAGTTCTTACGCATATATATTCTGTTCTTACACATATATATTCACTTTTTACGCATATATATTCAGTTCTTACGCATATATATTCAGTTCTTACACATATATATTCAGTTCTTACACACATATATTCAGTTCTTACGCATATATATTCAGTTCTTACACATATATATTCAGTTCTTACGCATATATATTTAGTTATTATGCATATATATTCAGTTCTTACGCATATATATTCAGTTCTTACGCATATATATTCAGTTCTTACACATATATATTCAGTTCTTACACATATATATTCACTTCTTACACATATATATTCACTTCTTACGCATATAAATTCAGTTCTTATGCATATATATTCAGTTCTTATGCATATATATTCAGTTCTTACGCATATATATTCAGTTCTTAATCATATATATTCAGTACTTACACATATATATTCAGTTCTTACACATATATATTCAGTTCTTAGGTATATATATTTAGTTCTTACAAATATATATTCACTTTTTACGCATATATATTCAGTTCTTACGCATATATATTCAGTTTCTACACATATATATTAAGTTCTTACACACATATAGTCAGTTCTTACGCATATATATTCAGTTCTTACGCATATATATTCAGTTCTTACACATATATTCAGTTCTTACACATATATATTCAGTTCTTACACATATATATTCAGTTCTTACACATATATATTCAGTTCTTACACATATATATTCATTTCTTACGCATAAATATTCAGTTCTTACGCATATATGTTCAGTTCTTACACATATATATTCAGTTCTTACGCGTATATATTCAGTTCTTACACATATATTCAGTTCTTACGCATATATATTCAGTTCTTACACATATATATTCAGTTCTTACGCATATATATTCCGTTCTTATGCATATATATTCAGTTCTTACACATATATCTTCAGTTCTTACGCAGATATATACAGTTATGACGCAAATATATTCAGTTCTTACGCATATATATTCAGTTCTTACGCATATATATTCAGTTCTTACGCATATATATTCAGTTCTTACACATATATATTCAGTTCTTACACATATATATTCAGTTCTTATGCATATATATTTAAGTTCTTACACATATATATTCAGTTCTTACGCATATTTATTCAGTTCTTACACATATTTATTCAGTTCTTACACATATATATTCACTCCTTAAGCATATATATTCAGTTCTTACGCATATATATTCAGTTCTTACGCATATATATTCAGTTCTTACGCATATATATTCAGTTCTTACACATATATATTCAGTTCTTACACATATATATTCAGTTCTTACACATATATATTCAGTTCTTACACATATATATTCACTTCTTACACATATATATTCAGTTCTTACGCATATATGTTCAGTTCTTACACATATATATTCAGTTCTTACGCATATATATTCAGTTCTTACGCATATATATTCCGTTCTTATGCATATATATTCAGTTCTTACACATATATCTTCAGTTCTTACGCATATATATACAGTTCTTACGCAAATATATTCAGTTCTTACGCATACATATTCAGTTCTTACGCATATATATTCAGTTCTTACGCATATATATTCAGTTCTTACACATATATATTCAGTTATTACACATATATATTCAGTTCTTATGCATATATATTCAGTTCTTACACATATATATTCAGTTCTTATGCATATATATTCAGTTCTTACACATATATTCAGTTCTTACGCATATATATTCAGTTCTTACACATATATATTCAGTTCTTATGCATATATATTTCGTTCTTATGCATATATATTCAGTTCTTACACATATATATTCCGTTCTTACGCATATATATTCAGTTCTTACGCAAATATATTCAGTTCTTACGCATATATATTCAGTTCTAACGCATATATATTCAGTTCTTACGCATATATATTCAGTTCTTACGCATATATATTCAGTTCTTACGCATATATATTCAGTTCTTACACATATATATTCAGTTCTTAGGCATATATATTCAGTTCTTACACATATATTCAGTTCTAACGCATATATATTCAGTTCTTACACATATATATTCAGTTCTTACACATATATATTCCGTTCTTATGCATATATATTCAGTTCTTACACATATATATTCAGTTCTCACGCATATAAATTCAGTTCTTACGCAAATATATTCAGTTCTTACGCATTTATATTCAGTTCTGACGCATATATATTCAGTTCTTACACATGTATGTTCACTTCTTACGCATATATGTTCAGTTCTTATGCATATATATATTCAGTTCTTACGCATATATATTCAGTTTTTACACATATATATTCAGTTCTTACGCATATATATTCAGTTCTTAAACATATATATTCAGTTCTTACACATATATATTTACTTCTTACGCATAAATATTCAGTTCTTACGCATATATGTTCAGTTCTTATGCATATATATGCAGTTCTTACGCATATATATTCAGTTCTAACGAATATATATTCAGTTCTTATGCATATATATTCAGTTTTTAAGCATATATATTCAGTTCTAACGCATATATATTCAGTTCTTACGCATATATATTCAGTTCTTACGCATATATATTCAGTTTTTACGCATAAATATTCAGTTCTTACACATATGTATTCAGTTCTTACACATATATTCAGTTCTTACGCATATATATATTCAGCTCCTACACATATATATTCAGTTCTTACACATGTATATTCAGTTCTTACACATATATATTCAGTTCTTACGCATATATATTCAGTTCTTACACATATATATTCAGTTCTTACACATATATTCAGTTCTTACACATATATATTCAGTTTTTACACATATATATTCAGTTCTTACACATATATATTCACTTCTTACGCATATATCTTCAGTTCTTACGCATATATGTTCAGTTCTTACACATATATATTCAGTTCTTAGGCATATATATTCAGTTCTTACACATATATTCAGTTCTAACGCATATATATTCAGTTCTTACACATATATATTCAGTTCTTACACATATATATTCCGTTCTTATGCATATATATTCAGTTCTTACACATATATATTCAGTTCTCACGCATATAAATTCAGTTCTTACGCAAATATATTCAGTTCTTACGCATTTATATTCAGTTCTGACGCATATATATTCAGTTCTTACACATGTATGTTCACTTCTTACGCATATATGTTCAGTTCTTATGCATATATATATTCAGTTCTTACGCATATATATTCAGTTTTTACACATATATATTCAGTTCTTACGCATATATATTCAGTTCTTAAACATATATATTCAGTTCTTACACATATATATTTACTTCTTACGCATAAATATTCAGTTCTTACGCATATATGTTCAGTTCTTATGCATATATATGCAGTTCTTACGCATATATATTCAGTTCTAACGAATATATATTCAGTTCTTATGCATATATATTCAGTTTTTAAGCATATATATTCAGTTCTAACGCATATATATTCAGTTCTTACGCATATATATTCAGTTCTTACGCATATATATTCAGTTTTTACGCATAAATATTCAGTTCTTACACATATGTATTCAGTTCTTACACATATATTCAGTTCTTACGCATATATATTCAGCTCCTACACATATATATTCAGTTCTTACACATGTATATTCAGTTCTTACACATATATATTCAGTTCTTACGCATATATATTCAGTTCTTACACATATATAATCAGTTCTTATACATATATATTCAGTTCTTACGCATATATATTCAGTTCTTATGCATATATATTCAGTTCTTATGCATATATATTCAGTTCTTACGCATATATATTCAGTTCTTATACATATATATTCAGTTCTTACGCATATATATTCAGTTCTTACACATATATATTCACTTTTTACGCATATATATTCAGTTCTTACGCATATATATTCAGTTCTTACACATACATATTCAGTTCTTACACATATATATTCAGTTCTTACACACATATATTCAGTTCTTACGCATATATATTCAGTTCTTACACATATATATTCAGTTCTTACGCATATATATTTAGTTATTATGCATATATATTCAGTTCTTACGCATATATATTCAGTTCTTACGCATATATATTCAGTTCTTACACATATATATTCAGTTCTTACACATATATATTCACTTCTTACACATATATATTCACTTCTTACGCATATAAATTCAGTTCTTATGCATATATATTCAGTTCTTATGCATATATATTCAGTTCTTACGCATATATATTCAGTTCTTAATCATATATATTCAGTACTTACACATATATATTCAGTTCTTACACATATATATTCAGTTCTTAGGTATATATATTTAGTTCTTACAAATATATATTCACTTTTTACGCATATATATTCAGTTCTTACTCATATATATTCAGTTTCTACACATATATATTAAGTTCTTACACACATATAGTCAGTTCTTACGCATATATATTCAGTTCTTACGCATATATATTCAGTTCTTACACATATATTCAGTTCTTACACATATATATTCAGTTCTTACACATATATATTCAGTTCTTACACATATATATTCAGTTCTTACACATATATATTCATTTCTTACGCATAAATATTCAGTTCTTACGCATATATGTTCAGTTCTTACACATATATATTCAGTTCTTACGCGTATATATTCAGTTCTTACACATATATTCAGTTCTTACGCATATATATTCAGTTCTTACACATATATATTCAGTTCTTACGCATATATATTCCGTTCTTATGCATATATATTCAGTTCTTACACATATATCTTCAGTTCTTACGCAGATATATACAGTTATGACGCAAATATATTCAGTTCTTACGCATATATATTCAGTTCTTACGCATATATATTCAGTTCTTACGCATATATATTCAGTTCTTACACATATATATTCAGTTCTTACACATATATATTCAGTTCTTATGCATATATATTTAAGTTCTTACACATATATATTCAGTTCTTACGCATATTTATTCAGTTCTTACACATATTTATTCAGTTCTTACACATATATATTCACTCCTTAAGCATATATATTCAGTTCTTACGCATATATATTCAGTTCTTACGCATATATATTCAGTTCTTACGCATATATATTCAGTTCTTACACATATATATTCAGTTCTTACACATATATATTCAGTTCTTACACATATATATTCAGTTCTTACACATATATATTCAGTTCTTACACATATATATTCACTTCTTACACATATATATTCAGTTCTTACGCATATATGTTCAGTTCTTACACATATATATTCAGTTCTTACGCATATATATTCAGTTCTTACGCATATATATTCCGTTCTTATGCATATATATTCAGTTCTTACACATATATCTTCAGTTCTTACGCATATATATACAGTTCTTACGCAAATATATTCAGTTCTTACGCATACATATTCAGTTCTTACGCATATATATTCAGTTCTTACGCATATATATTCAGTTCTTACACATATATATTCAGTTCTTACACATATATATTCAGTTCTTATGCATATATATTCAGTTCTTACACATATATATTCAGTTCTTACGCATATATATTCAGTTCTTACACATATATTCAGTTCTTACGCATATATATTCAGTTCTTACACATATATATTCAGTTCTTATGCATATATATTTCGTTCTTATGCATATATATTCAGTTCTTACACATATATATTCCGTTCTTACGCATATATATTCAGTTCTTACGCAAATATATTCAGTTCTTACGCATATATATTCAGTTCTAACGCATATATATTCAGTTCTTACGCATATATATTCAGTTCTTACGCATATATATTCAGTTCTTACACATATATATTCAGTTCTTACACATATATATTCAGTTCTTACACATATATATTCAGTTTTTACACATATATATTCAGTTCTTACACATATATATTCACTTCTTACGCATATATCTTCAGTTCTTACGCATATATGTTCAGTTCTTACACATATATATTCAGTTCTTAGGCATATATATTCAGTTCTTACACATATATTCAGTTCTAACGCATATATATTCAGTTCTTACACATATATATTCAGTTCTTACACATATATATTCCGTTCTTATGCATATATATTCAGTTCTTACACATATATATTCAGTTCTCACGCATATAAATTCAGTTCTTACGCAAATATATTCAGTTCTTACGCATATATATTCAGTTCTGACGCATATATATTCAGTTCTTACGCATATATATTCAGTTCTTACACATATATATTCAGTTCTTACACATGTATGTTCACTTCTTACGCATATATGTTCAGTTCTTATGCATATATATATTCAGTTCTTACGCATATAAATTCATATCTTACGCATATATATTCAGTTCTTACGCATATATATTCATTTCTTACACATATATATTCAGTTCTTACACAAATATATTCATTTCTTATGCATATATATTCAGTTCTTACACATATATATTCAGTTCTTACGCATATATATTCAGTTCTTACACATATATATTCAGTTCTTTCACATATATATTCACTTCTTACGCATATATATTCAGTTCTTACGCATATATGTTCAGTTCTTATGCATATATATTCAATTCTTACGCATATATATTCAGTTCTAACGCATATATATTCAGTTCTTATGCATATATATTCAGTTCTTACGCATATATATTCAGTTCTAACGCATATATATTCCTTTCTTACGCATATATATTCAGTTCTTACACATATATATTCAGTTCTTACACATATATATTCAGTTCTTACACATATATATTCATTTCTTACGCATAAATATTCAGTTCTTACGCATATATGTTCAGTTCTTACACATATATATTCAGTTCTTACGCGTATATATTCAGTTCTTACGCATATATATTCAGTTCTTACACATATATATTCAGTTCTTACACATATATATTCAGTTCTTACGCATATATATTCCGTTCTTATGCATATATATTCAGTTCTTACACATATATCTTCAGTTCTTACGCAGATATATACAGTTATGACGCAAATATATTCAGTTCTTACGCATATATATTCAGTTCTTACGCATATATATTCAGTTCTTACGCATATATATTCAGTTCTTACACATATATATTCAGTTCTTACACATATATATTCAGTTCTTATGCATATATATTTAAGTTCTTACACATATATATTCAGTTCTTACGCATATTTATTCAGTTCTTACACATATTTATTCAGTTCTTACACATATATATTCACTCCTTAAGCATATATATTCAGTTCTTACGCATATATATTCAGTTCTTACGCATATATATTCAGTTCTTACGCATATATATTCAGTTCTTACACATATATATTCAGTTCTTACACATATATATTCAGTTCTTACACATATATATTCAGTTCTTACACATATATTCAGTTCTTACGCATATATATTCAGTTCTTACACATATATATTCAGTTCTTATGCATATATATTTCGTTCTTATGCATATATATTCAGTTCTTACACATATATATTCCGTTCTTACGCATATATATTCAGTTCTTACGCAAATATATTCAGTTCTTACGCATATATATTCAGTTCTAACGCATATATATTCAGTTCTTACGCATATATATTCAGTTCTTACGCATATATATTCAGTTCTTACACATATATATTCAGTTCTTACACATATATATTCAGTTCTTACACATATATATTCAGTTTTTACACATATATATTCAGTTCTTACACATATATATTCACTTCTTACGCATATATCTTCAGTTCTTACGCATATATGTTCAGTTCTTACACATATATATTCAGTTCTTAGGCATATATATTCAGTTCTTACACATATATTCAGTTCTAACGCATATATATTCAGTTCTTACACATATATATTCAGTTCTTACACATATATATTCCGTTCTTATGCATATATATTCAGTTCTTACACATATATATTCAGTTCTCACGCATATAAATTCAGTTCTTACGCAAATATATTCAGTTCTTACGCATATATATTCAGTTCTGACGCATATATATTCAGTTCTTACGCATATATATTCAGTTCTTACACATATATATTCAGTTCTTACACATGTATGTTCACTTCTTACGCATATATGTTCAGTTCTTATGCATATATATATTCAGTTCTTACGCATATAAATTCATATCTTACGCATATATATTCAGTTCTTACGCATATATATTCATTTCTTACACATATATATTCAGTTCTTACACAAATATATTCATTTCTTATGCATATATATTCAGTTCTTACACATATATATTCAGTTCTTACGCATATATATTCAGTTCTTACACATATATATTCAGTTCTTTCACATATATATTCACTTCTTACGCATATATATTCAGTTCTTACGCATATATGTTCAGTTCTTATGCATATATATTCAATTCTTACGCATATATATTCAGTTCTAACGCATATATATTCAGTTCTTATGCATATATATTCAGTTCTTACGCATATATATTCAGTTCTAACGCATATATATTCCTTTCTTACGCATATATATTCAGTTCTTACACATATATATTCAGTTCTTACACATATATATTCAGTTCTTACACATATATATTCATTTCTTACGCATAAATATTCAGTTCTTACGCATATATGTTCAGTTCTTACACATATATATTCAGTTCTTACGCGTATATATTCAGTTCTTACACATATATTCAGTTCTTACGCATATATATTCAGTTCTTACACATATATATTCAGTTCTTACGCATATATATTCCGTTCTTATGCATATATATTCAGTTCTTACACATATATCTTCAGTTCTTACGCAGATATATACAGTTATGACGCAAATATATTCAGTTCTTACGCATATATATTCAGTTCTTACGCATATATATTCAGTTCTTACGCATATATATTCAGTTCTTACACATATATATTCAGTTCTTACACATATATATTCAGTTCTTATGCATATATATTTAAGTTCTTACACATATATATTCAGTTCTTACGCATATTTATTCAGTTCTTACACATATTTATTCAGTTCTTACACATATATATTCACTCCTTAAGCATATATCTTCAGTTCTTACGCATATATGTTCAGTTCTTACACATATATATTCAGTTCTTAGGCATATATATTCAGTTCTTACACATATATTCAGTTCTAACGCATATATATTCAGTTCTTACACATATATATTCAGTTCTTACACATATATATTCCGTTCTTATGCATATATATTCAGTTCTTACACATATATATTCAGTTCTCACGCATATAAATTCAGTTCTTACGCAAATATATTCAGTTCTTACGCATATATATTCAGTTCTGACGCATATATATTCAGTTCTTACCCATATATATTCAGTTCTTACACATATATATTCAGTTCTTACACATGTATGTTCACTTCTTACGCATATATGTTCAGTTCTTATGCATATATATTCAGTTCTTACGCATATATATTCAGTTCTTACGCATATATATTCAGTTCTTACGCATATATATTCAGTTCTTACACATATATATTCAGTTCTTACACAAATATATTCAGTTCTTATGCATATATATTCAGTTCTTACACATATATATTCAGTTCTTACGCATATATATTCAGTTCTTACACATATATATTCAGTTCTTTCACATATATATTCACTTCTTACGCATATATATTCAGTTCTTACGCATATATGTTCAGTTCTTATGCATATATATTCAATTCTTACGCATATATATTCAGTTCTAACGCATATATATTCAGTTCTTATGCATATATATTCAGTTCTTACGCATATATATTCAGTTCTAACGCATATATATTCCTTTCTTACGCATATATATTCAGTTCTTACACATATATATTCAGTTCTTACGCATATATATTCAGTTCTTACACATATATATTCAGTTCTTACGCATATATATTCAGTTCTTACACATATATATTCAGTTCTTACACATATATATTCTTTTCCTACGCATATATATTCAGTTCTTACGCATATATGTTCAGTTCTTATGCATATATATTCAGTTCTTACACATATATATTCAGTTCTTACGCATATATATTCAGTTCTTACACATATATATTCAGTTCTTACACATATATTCAGTTCTTACGCATATATATTCAGCTCTTACACATATATATTCAGTTATTACACATGTATATTCATTACTTACACATATATATTCAGTTCTTACACATATATATTCAGTTCTTACGCATATATATTCAGTTTTTACACATATATATTCAGTTCTTACGCATATATATTTAGTTCTTACACATATATATTCAGTTCTTACACATATATTCAGTTCTTACGCATATATATTCAGCTCTTAAACATATATATTCAGTTATAACACATGTATATTCAGTTCTTACACATATATATTCAGTTCTTACACATATATATTAAGTACTTACGCATATATATTCAGTTCTTACACATATATATTCAGTTCTTACACATATATATTCAGTTCTTACACATATATATTCAGTTCTTACACAAATATATTCAGTTCTTACGCATATATATTCAGTTCTTACGCATATATGTTCAGTTCTTACACATATATATTCAGTTCTTACGCATATATATTCAGTTCTTATACATATATTCAGTTCTTTCGCATATATATTCAGTTCTTACACATATATATTCAGTTCTTACGCATATATATTCCATTCTTATGCATATATATTCAGTTCTTACACATATATATTCAATTCTTACACATATATATTCAGTTCTTACACATATATATTCTGTTCTTACGCATATATATTCAGTTCTTACACATATATATTCAGTTCTTACACATATATATTCACTCCTTACGCATATATATTCAGTTCTTACCCATATATGTTCAGTTCTTACGCATATATATTCAATACTTATGCATATATATTCAGTTCTAACGCATATATATTCAGTTCTTATGCATATATATTCAGTTCTTACGCATATATATTCAGTTCTAACGCATATATATTCAGTTCTTACGCATATATATTCAGTTCTTACACATATATATTCACTTCTTACGCATCTATTCAGATCTTACGCATATATGTTCAGTTCTTACACATATATATTCAGTTCTTACGCATATTTATTCAGTTCTTACACATATATTCAGTTCTTACGCATATATATTCAGTTCTTACACATATATATTCAGTTCTTGCGCATATATATTCCGTTCTTATGCATATATATTCAGTTCTTTCACATATAAATTCCGTTATTACGCATATATATTCAGTTCTTACGCATATATATTCAGTCCTTACGCATATATATTCAGTTCTTACGCATATATATTCAGTTCTTACGCATATATATTCAGTTCTAACGCATATGTATTCAATTATTATGCATATATATTCAGTTCTTACGCATATATATTCAGTTCTAACGCATATATATTAAGTTCTTACGCATATATATTCAGTTCTTACGCATATTCATTCAGTTCTTACACATATATATTCAGTTCTTACGCATATATATTCAGTTCTTACACATATATATTCAGTTCTTACACATATATATTCTTTTCTTACGCATATATATTCAGTTCTTACGCATATATGTTCAGTTATTATGCATATATATTCAGTTCTTACGCATATATATTCAGTTCTTACATATATATATTCAGTTCTGACACATATATTCAGTTCTTACGCATATATATTCAGCTCTTACACATATATATTCAGTTATTACACATGTATATTCAGTTCTTACACATATATATTCAGTTCTTACGCATATATATTCAGTTCTTACACATATATAATCAGTTCTTACACATATATATTCAGTTCTTACGCATATATATTCAGTTCTTATGCATATATATTCAGTTCTTACACATATATATTCAGTTCTTACGCATATATATTTATTTCTTACAAATATATATTCACTTCTTACGCATATATATTCACTTCTTACGCATATATATACAGTTCTTACACATATATATTCAGTTCTTACTCATATATATTAAGTTCTTACACACATATATTCAGTTCTTACGCATATATATTCAGTTCTTACACATATATATTCAGTTCTTACGCATATATATTCCGTTCTTATGCATATATATTCAGTTCTTAGACATATATCTTCAGTTCTTACGCAGATATATACAGTTCTTACGCAAATATATTCAGTTCTTACGCATATATATTCAGTTCTGACGCATATATATTCAGTTCTTACGCATATATATTCAGTTCTTACACATATATATTCAGTTCTTACACATATATATTCAGTTCTTATGCATATATATTCAGTTCTTACACATATATATTCAGTTCTTTCGCATATATATTCAGTTCTTACACATATTTATTCAGTTCTTACACATATATATTCACTCCTTAAGCATATATATTCAGTTCTTACGCATATATGTTCTGTTCTTACGCATATATATTCAATTCTTACGCATATATATTCAGTTCTAACGCATATATATTCAGTTCTTATGCATATATGTTCAGTTCGTACGCATATATATTCAGTTCTAACGCATATATATTCAGTTCTTACGCATATATATTCAGTTCTTACGCATATATATTCAGTTCTTACGCATATATATTCAGTTCTTACACATATATATTCAGTTCTTACACATATATATTCACTTCTTACACATATATATTCAGTTCTTACACATATATATTCAGTTCTTACACATATATATTCACTTCTTACACATATATATTCAGTTCTTACGCATATATGTTCAGTTCTTACACATATATATTCAGTTCTTACGCATATATATTCAGTTCTTACGCATATATATTCCGTTCTTATGCATATATATTCAGTTCTTAGACATATATCTTCAGTTCTTACGCATATATATACAGTTCTTACGAAAATATATTCAGTTCTTACGCATACATATTCAGTTCTTACGCATATATATTCAGTTCTTACGCATATATATTCAGTTCTTACACATATATATTCAGTTCTTACACATATATATTCCGTTCTTACGCATATATATTCCGTTCTTACGCATATATATTCAGTTCTTACGCATATATATTCCGTTCTTACGCATATATATTCCGTTCTTACGCATATATATTCAGTTCTTACGCATATATATTCCGTTCTTACGCATATATATTCAGTTCTTACGCATATATGTTCAGTTCTTACACATATATATTCAGTTCCTACGCATATATATTCAGTTCTTACACATATATTCAGTTCTTTCGCATATATATTCAGTTCTTACACATATATATTCAGTTCTTACGCATATATATTCCCTTCTTATGCATATATATTCAGTTCTTACACATATATATTCAATTCTTACATATATATATTCAGTTCTTACACATATATATTGAGTTCTTACGCATATATATTCAGTTCTTACACATATATATTCAGTTCTTACACATATATATTCACGTCTTACGCATATATATTCAGTTCTTACGCATATATGTTCAGTTCTTACGCATATATATTCAATACTTATGCATATATATTCAGTTCTAACGCATATATATTCAGTTCTTATGCATATATATTCAGTTCTTACGCATATATATTCAGTTCTAACGCATATATATTCAGTTCTTACGCATATATATTCAGTTCTTACACATATATATTCACTTCTTACGCATATAATCAGATCTTACGCATATATGTTCAGTTCTTACACATATATATTCAGTTCTTACGCATATATATTCAGCTCTTACACATATATTCAGTTCTTACGCATATATATTCAGTTCTTACACATATATATTCAGTTCTTACGCATATATATTCCGTTCTTATGCATATATATTCAGTTCTTTCACATATATATTCCGTTATTACGCATATATATTCAGTTCTTACGCATATATATTCAGTCCTTACGCATATATATTCAGTTCTTACGCATATATATTCAGTTCTTACGCATATATATTCAGTTCTTACACATATATATTCAGTTCTTACACATATATATTCAGTTCTTACACATATATATTCAGTTCTTACACATATATATTTTCAGTTCTTACACATATATATTCACTTCTTACGCATATATATTCAGTTCTTACGCATATATGTTCAGTTCTTATGCATATATATTCAATTCTTACGCATATATATTCAGTTCTAACGCTTATATATTCAATTATTATGCATATATATTCAGTTCTTACGCATATATATTCAGTTCTAACGCATATATATTAAGTTCTTGCGCATATATATTCAGTTCTTACGCATATATATTCAGTTCTTACACATATATATTCAGTTCTTACGCATATATATTCAGTTCTGACACATATATATTCAGTTCTTACACATATATATTCTTTTCTTACGCATATATATTCAGTTCTTACGCATATATGTTCAGTTCTTATGCATATATATTCAGTTCTTACGCATATATATTCAGTTCTTACACATATATATTCAGTTCTTACACATATATTCAGTTCTTACGCATATATATTCAGCTCTTACACATATATATTCAGTTATTACACATTTATATTCAATTCTTACACATATATATTCAGTTCTTACGCATATATATTCAGTTCTTACACATATATAATCAGTTCTAACACATATATATTTAGTTCTTACGTATATATATTCAGTTCTTATGCATATATATTCAGTTCTTACATATATATATTCAGTTCTTACGCATATATATTTAGTTCTTACAAATATATATTCACTTCTTAGGCATATATATTCACTTCTTACGCATATATATTCAGTTCTTACACATATATATTCAGTTCTTACTCATATATATTAAGTTCTTACACACATATATTCAGTTCTTACGCATATATATTCAGTTCTTACACATATATATTCAGTTCTTACGCATATATATTCAGTTATTATGCATATATATTCAGTTCTTACGCATATATATTAAGTTCTTACGCATATATATTCAGTTCTTACACATATATATTCAGTTCTTACACATATATATTCAGTTCTTACACATATATATTCAGTTCTTACGCATATATATTCAGTTCTTACACATATATATTCAGTTCTTACACATATATTCAGTTCTTACGCATATATATTCAGCTCTTACACATATATATTCAGTTATTGCACATGTATATTCAGTTCTTACACATATATATTCAGTTCTTACGCATATATATTCAGTTCTTACACATATATAATCAGTTCTTACACATATATATTCAGTTCTTACGCATATATATTCAGTTCTTATGCATATATATTCAGTTCTTACAAATATATATTCACTTCTTACGCATATATATTCACTTCTTACGCATATATATTCAGTTCTTACACATATATATTCAGTCCTTACTCATATATATTAAGTTCTTACACACATATATTCAGTTCTTACGCATATATATTCAGTTCTTACACATATATATTCAGTTCTTACGCATATATATTCAGTTATTATGCATATATATTCAGTTCTTACGCATATATATTAAGTTCTTACGCATATATATTCAGTTCTTACACATATATATTCAGTTCTTACACATACATATTCATTTCTTACACATATATATTCAGTTCTTACACACATATATTCAGTTCTTACGCATATATATTCAGTTCTAACACATATATATTCAGTTCTTACGCATATATATTCAGTTATTATGCATATATATTCAGTTCTTACGCATATATATTCAGTTCTTACGCATATATATTCAGTTCTTACACATATATATTCAGTTCTTTCACATATATATTCACTTCTTACACATATATATTCACTTCTTACGCATATAAATTCAGTTCTTATGCATATATATTCAGTTCTTATGCATATATATTCAGTTCTTACGCATATATATTCAGTTCTTAATCATATATATTCAGTACTTACACATATATATTCAGTTCTTACACATATATATTCAGTTCTTAGGTATATATATTTAGTTCTTACAAATATATATTCACTTTTTACGCATATATATTCAGTTCTTACGCATATATATTCAGTTTCTACACATATATATTAAGTTCGTACACACATATATTCAGTTCTTACGCATTTATATTCAGTTCTTACGCATATATATTCAGTCCTTACACATATATTTAGTTCTTACACATATATATTCAGTTCTTACACATATATATTCAGTTCTTACACATATATATTCAGTTCTTACACATATATATTCATTTCTTACGCATAAATATTCAGTTCTTACGCATATATGTTCAGTTCTTACACATATATATTCAGTTCTTACGCGTATATATTCAGTTCTTACACATATATTCAGTTCTTACGCATATATATTCAGTTCTTACACATATATATTCAGTTCTTACGCATATATATTCCGTTTTTATGCATATATATTCAGTTCTTACACATATATCTTCAGTTCTTACGCAGATATATACAGTTCTTACGCAAATATATTCAGTTCTTACGCATATATATTCAGTTCTTACGCATATATATTCAGTTCTTACGCATATATATTCAGTTCTTACACATATATATTCAGTTCTTACACATATATATTCAGTTATTATGCATATATATTCAGTTCTTACACATATATATTCAGTTCTTACGCATATATATTCAGTTCTTACACATATTTATTCAGTTCTTACACATATATATTCACTCCTTAAGCATATATATTCAGTTCTTACGCATATATGTTCAGTTCTTACGCATATATATTCAATTCTTACGCATATATATTCAGTTCTAACGCATATATATTCAGTTCTTATGCATATATATTCAGTTCTTACGCATATATATTCAGTTCTAACGCATATATATTCAGTTCTTACGCATATATATTCAGTTCTTACGCATATATATTCAGTTCTTACGCATATATATTCAGTTCTTACACATATATATTCAGTTCTTACACATATATATTCAGTTCTTACACATATATATTCAGTTCTTGCACATATATATTCAGTTCTTACACATATATATTCACTTCTTACACATATATATTCAGTTCTTACGCATATATGTTCAGTTCTTACACATATATATTCAGTTCTTACGCATATATATTCAGTTCTTACGCATATATATTCCGTTCTTATGCATATATATTCAGTTCTTACACATATATCTTCAGTTCTTACGCATATATATACAGTTCTTACGCAAATATATTCAGTTTTTATGCATACATATTCAGTTCTTACGCATATATATTCAGTTCTTACGCATATATATTCAGTTCTTACACATATATATTCAGTTCTTACACATATATATTCAGTTCTTATGCATATATATTCAGTTCTTACACATATATATTCAGTTCTTACGCATATATATTCAGTTCTTACACATATATTCAGTTCTTACGCATATATATTCAGTTCTTACACATATATATTCAGTTCTTATGCATATATATTTCGTTCTTATGCATATATATTCAGTTCTTACACATATATATTCCGTTCTTACGCATATATATTCAGTTCTTACGCAAATATATTCAGTTCTAACGCATATATATTCAGTTCTTACGCATATATATTCAGTTCTTACGCATATATATTCAGTTCTTACGCATATATATTCAGTTCTTACACATATATATTCAGTTCTTACACATATATATTCAGTTTTTACACATATATATTCAATTCTTACACATATATATTCACTTATTACGCATATATATTCAGTTCTTACGCATATATGTTCAGTTCTTACAAATATATATTCAGTTCTTAGGCATATATATTCAGTTCTTACACATATATTCAGTTCTTACGCATATATATTCAGTTCTTACACATATATATTCTGTTATTACGCATATATATTCCGTTCTTATGCATATATATTCAGTTCTTACACATATATATTCAGTTTTTATGCATATATATTCAGTTCTTACGCAAATATATTCAGTTCTTACGCATATATATTCAGTTCTTACGCATATATATTCAGTTCTTACGCATATGTATTCAGTTCTTACACATATATATTCAGTTCTTACACATATATGTTCACTTCTTACGCATATATGTTCAGTTCTTATGCATATATATTCAGTTCTTACGCATATATATTCAGTTCTTACGCATATATATTCAGTTCTTACGCATATATATTCAGTTCTTACACATATATATTCAGTTCTTACACATATATATTCAGTTCTTATGCATATATATTCAGTTCTTACGCATATATATTCAGTTCTTACGCATATGTATTCAGTTCTTACACATATATATTCAGTTCTTACACATATATGTTCACTTCTTACGCATATATGTTCAGTTCTTATGCATATATATTCAGTTCTTACGCATATATATTCAGTTCTTACGCATATATATTCAGTTCTTACGCATATATATTCAGTTCTTACACATATATATTCAGTTCTTACACATATATATTCAGTTCTTATGCATATATATTCAGTTCTTACGCATATATATTAAGTTCTTACGCATATATATTCAGTTCTTACACATATATATTCAGTTCTTACACATATATATTCAGTTCTTACACATATATATTCAGTTCTTACGCATATATATTCAGTTCTTACACATATATATTCAGTTCTTACACATATATTCAGTTCTTACGCATATATATTCAGCTCTTACACATATATATTCAGTTATTGCACATGTATATTCAGTTCTTACACATATATATTCAGTTCTTACGCATATATATTCAGTTCTTACACATATATAATCAGTTCTTACACATATATATTCAGTTCTTACGCATATATATTCAGTTCTTATGCATATATATTCAGTTCTTACACATATATATTCAGTTCTTACGCATATATATTTAGTTCTTACAAATATATATTCACTTCTTACGCATATATATTCACTTCTTACGCATATATATTCAGTTCTTACACATATATATTCAGTTCTTACGCATATATATTCAGTTCTTACACATATATTCAGTTCTTACGCATATATATTCAGTTCTTACACATATATATTCAGTTCTTATGCATATATATTTCGTTCTTATGCATATATTCAGTTCTTACACATATATATTCCGTTCTTACGCATATATAGTCAGTTCTTACGCAAATATATTCAGTTCTTACGCATATATATTCAGTTCTAACGCATATATATTCAGTTCTTACGCATATATATTCAGTTCTTACGCATATATATTCAGTTCTTACGCATATATATTCAGTTCTTACACATATATATTCAGTTCTTACACATATATATTCAGTTCTTACACATATATATTCAGTTTTTACACATATATATTCAGTTCTTACACATATATATTCAATTCTTACGCATATATATTCAGTTCTTTCGCATATATGTTCAGTTCTTACACATATATATTCAGTTCTTAGGCATATATATTCAGTTCTTACACATATATTCAGTTCTTACGCATATATATTCAGTTCTTACACATATATAATCAGTTCTTATGCATATATATTCCGTTCTTATGCATATATATTCAGTTCTTACACATATATATTCAGTTCTTACGCATATATATTCAGTTCTTACGCAAATATATTCAGTTCTTACGCATATATATTCAGTTCTTACGCATATATATTCAGTTCTTACGCATATATATTCAGTTCTTACACATATATATTCAGTTCTTACACATATATGTTCACTTCTTACGCATATATGTTCAGTTCTTATGCATATATCTTCAGTTCTTACGCATATATATTCAGTTCTTACGCATATATATTCAGTTCTTACACATATATATTCAGTTCTTACACATATATATTCAGTTCTTATGCATATATATTCAGTTCTTACGCATATATATTCAGTTCTTACGCATATATATTCAGTTCTTACACATATATATTCAGTTCTTTCACATATATATTCACTTCTTACGCATATATATTCAGTTCTTACGAATATATGTTCAGTTCTTATGCATATATATTCAATTCTTACGCATATATATTCAGTTCTAACGCATATATATCCAGTTCTAACGCATATATATTCAGTTCTTACGCATATATATTCAGTTCTTACGCATATATATTCAGTTCTTACGCATATATATTCAGTTCTTACACATATATATTCAGTTCTTACACATATATATTCAGTTCTTACACATATATATTCAGTTTTTACACATATATATTCAGTTCTTACACATATATATTCACTTCTTACGCATATATATTCAGTTCTTACGCATATATGTTCAGTTCTTACACATATATATTCAGTTCTTAGGCATATATATTCAGTTCTTACACATATATTCAGTTCTTACGCATATATATTCAGTTCTTACACATATATATTCAGTTCTTACGCATATATATTCCGTTCTTACGCATATATATTCAATTCTTACGCATATATGTTCAGTTCTTACACATATATATTCAGTTCCTACGCATATATATTCAGTTCTTACACATATATTCAGTTCTTTCGCATATATATTCAGTTCTTACACATATATATTCAGTTCTTACGCATATATATTCCCTTCTTATGCATATATATTCAGTTCTTACACATATATATTCAATTCTTACACATATATATTCAGTTCTTACACATATATATTCAGTTCTTACGCATATATATTCAGTTCTTACACATATATATTCAGTTCTTACACATATATATTCACTCCTTACGCATATATATTCAGTTCTTACGCATATATGTTCAGTTCTTACGCATATATATTCAATACTTATGCATATATATTCAGTTCTAACGCATATATATTCAGTTCTTATGCATATATATTCAGTTCTTACGCATATATATTCAGTTCTAACGCATATATATTCAGTTCTTACGCATATATATTCAGTTCTTACACATATATATTCACTTCTTACGCATATATTCAGATCTTACGCATATATGTTCAGTTCTTACACATATATATTCAGTTCTTACGCATATATATTCAGTTCTTACACATATATTCAGTTCTTACGCATATATATTCAGTTCTTACACATATATATTCAGTTCTTACGCATATATATTCCGTTCTTATGCATATATATTCAGTTCTTTCGCATATATATTCCGTTATTACGCATATATATTCAGTTCTTACGCATATATATTCAGTCCTTACGCATATATATTCAGTTCTTACGCATATATATTCAGTTCTTACGCATATATATTCAGTTCTTACACATATATATTCAGTTCTTACACATATATATTCAGTTATTACACTTATATATTCAGTTCTTTCACATATATATTCCGTTATTACGCATATATATTCAGTTCTTACGCATATATATTCAGTTCTTACACATATATATTCACTTCTTACGCATATATATTCAGTTCTTACGCATATATGTTCAGTTCTTATGCATATATATTCAATTCTTACGCATATATATTCAGTTCTAACGCTTATATGTTCAATTATTATGCATATATATTCAGTTCTTACGCATATATATTCAGTTCTAACGCATATATATTAAGTTCTTGCGCATATATATTCAGTTCTTACGCATATATATTCAGTTCTTACACATATATATTCATTTCTTACTCATATATATTCAGTTCTGACACATATATATTCAGTTCTTACACATATATATTCTTTTCTTACGCATATATATTCAGTTCTTACGCATATATGTTCAGTTCTTATGCATATATATTCAGTTCTTACGCATATATATTCAGTTCTTACACATATATATTCAGTTCTTACACATATATTCAGTTCTTACGCATATATATTCAGCTCTTACACATATATATTCAGTTATTAGACATGTATATTCAATTCTTACACATATATATTCAGTTCTTACGCATATATATTCATTTCTTACACATATATAATCAGTTCTTACACATATATATTCAGTTCTTACGCATATATATTCAGTTCTTATGCATATATATTCAGTTCTTACACATATATATTCAGTTCTTACGCATATATATTTAGTTCTTACAAATATATATTCACTTCTTACGCATATATGTTCACTTCTTACGCATATATATTCAGTTCTTACACATATATATTCAGTTCTTACTCATATATATTAAGTTCTTACACACATATATTCAGTTCTTACGCATATATATTCAGTTCTTACACATATATATTCAGTTCTTACGCATATCTATTCAGTTATTATGCATATATATTCAGTTCTTACGCATATATATTAAGTTCTTACGCATATATATTCAGTTCTTACACATATATATTCAGTTCTTACACATATATATTCAGTTCTTACACATATAAATTCAGTTCTTACACATATATATTCAGTTCTTACGCATATATATTCAGTTCTTACACATATATATTCAGTTCTTACACATATATTCAGTTCTTACGCATATATATTCAGCTCTTACACATATATTCAGTTATTGCACATGTATATTCAGTTCTTACACATATATATTCAGTTCTTACGCATATATATTCAGTTCTTACACATATATAATCAGTTCTTACACATATATATTCAGTTCTTACGCATATATATTCAGTTCTTATGCATATATATTCAGTTCTTACACATATATATTCAGTTCTTACGCATATATATTTAGTTCTTACAAATATATATTCACTTCTTACGCATATATATTCACTTCTTACGCATATATATTCAGTTCTTACACATATATATTCAGTCCTTACTCATATATATTAGGTTCTTACACACATATATTCAGTTCTTACGCATATATATTCAGTTCTTACGCATATATATTAAGTTCTTACGCATATATATTCAGTTCTTACACATATATATTCAGTTCTTACACATACATATTCAGTTCTTACACATATATATTCAGTTCTTACACACATATATTCAGTTCTTACGCATATATATTCAGTTCTAACACATATATATTCAGTTCTTACGCATATATATTCAGTTATTATGCATATATATTCAGTTCTTACGCATATATATTCAGTTCTTACGCATATATATTCAGTTCTTACACATATATATTCAGTTCTTTCACATATATATTCACTTCTTACACATATATATTCACTTCTTACGCATATAAATTCAGTTCTTATGCATATATATTCAGTTATTATGCTTATATATTCAGTTCTTACGCATATATATTCAGTTCTTAATCATATATATTCAGTACTTACACATACATATTCAGTTCTTACACATATATATTCAGTTCTTAGGTATATATATTTAGTTCTTACAAATATATATTCACTTTTTACGCATATATATTCAGTTCTTACGCATATATATTCAGTTTCTACACATATATATTAAGTTTTTACACACATATATTCAGTTCTTACGCATATATAATCAGTTCTTACGCATATATATTCAGTTCTTACACATATATTTAGTTCTTACACATATATATTCAGTTCTTACACATATATATTCAGTTCTTACACATATATATTCAGTTCTTACACATATATATTCATTTCTTACGCATAAATATTCAGTTCTTACGCATATATGTTCAATTCTTACACATATATATTCAGTTCTTACGCGTATATATTCAGTTCTTACACATATATTCAGTTCTTACGCATATATATTCAGTTCTTACACATATATATTCAGTTCTTACGCATATATATTCCGTTTTTATGCATATATATTCAGTTCTTACACATATATCTTCAGTTCTTACGAAGATATATACAGTTCTTACGCAAATATATTCAGTTCTTACGCATATATATTCAGTTCTTACGCATATATATTCAGTTCTTACGCATATATATTCAGTTCTTACACATATATATTCAGTTCTTACACATATATATTCAGTTCTTATGCATATATATTCAGTTCTTACACATATATATTCAGTTCTTACGCATATATATTCAGTTCTTACACATATTTATTCAGTTCTTACACATATATATTCACTCCTTAAGCATATATATTCAGTTCTTACGCATATATGTTCAGTTCTTACGCATATATATTCAATTCTTACGCATATATATTCAGTTCTAACGCATATATATTCAGTTCTTATGCATATATATTCAGTTCTTACGCATATATATTCAGTTCTAACGCATATATATTCAGTTCTTACGCATATATATTCAGTTCTTACGCATATATATTCAGTTCTTACGCATATATATTCAGTTCTTACACATATATATTCAGTTCTTACACATATATATTCAGTTCTTACACATATATATTCAGTTCTTGCACATATATATTCAGTTCTTACACATATATATTCACTTCTTACACATATATATTCAGTTCTTACGCATATATGTTCAGTTCTTACACATATATATTCAGTTCTTACGCATACATATTCAGTTCTTACGCATATATATTCCGTTCTTATGCATATATATTCAGTTCTTACACATATATCTTCAGTTCTTACGCATATATATACAGTTCTTACGCAAATATATTCAGTTTTTACGCATACATATTCAGTTCTTACGCATATATATTCAGTTCTTACGCATATATATTCAGTTCTTACACATATATATTCAGTTCTTACACATATATATTCAGTTCTTATGCATATATATTCAGTTCTTACACATATATATTCAGTTCTTACGCATATATTTTCAGTTCTTACACATATATTCAGTTCTTACGCATATATATTCAGTTCTTACACATATATATTCAGTTCTTATGCATATATATTTCGTTCTTATGCATATATATTCAGTTCTTACACATATATATTCCGTTCTTACGCATATATATTCAGTTCTTACGCAAATATATTCAGTTCTTACGCATATATATTCAGTTCTAACGCATATATATTCAGTTCTTACGCATATATATTCAGTTCTTACGCATATATATTCAGTTCTTACGCATATATATTCAGTTCTTACACATATATATTCAGTTCTTACACATATATATTCAGTTTTTACACATATATATTCAATTCTTACACATATATATTCACTTATTACGCATATATATTCAGTTCTTACGCATATATGTTCAGTTCTTACAAATATATATTCAGTTCTTAGGCATATATATTCAGTTCTTACACATATATTCAGTTCTTACGCATATATATTCAGTTCTTACACATATATATTCAGTTCTTACGCATATATATTCCGTTCTTATGCATATATATTCAGTTCTTACACATATATATTCAGTTCTTACGCATATATATTCAGTTCTTACGCAAATATATTCAGTTCTTACGCATATATATTCAGTTCTTACGCATATATATTCAGTTCTTACGCATATATATTCAGTTCTTACACATTCAGTTCTTACACATATATGTTCACTTCTAACGCAGATATGTTCAGTTCTTATGCATATATATTCAGTTCTTACGCATATATATTCAGTTCTTACGCATATATATTCAGTTCTTACGCATATATATTCAGTTCTTACACATATATATTCAGTTCTTATGCATATATATTCAGTTCTTACACATACATATTAAGTTCTTACGCATATATATTCAGTTCTTATACATATATATTCAGTTCTTTCACATATATATTCACTTCTTACGCATATATATTCAGTTCTTACGCATATATGTTCAGTTCTTATGCATATATATTCAATTCTTACGCATATATATTCAGTTCTAACGCATATATATTCAGTTCTTATGCATATATATTCAGTTCTTACGCATATATATTCAGTTCTAACGCATATATATTCCTTTCTGACGCATATATATTCAGTTCTTACACATATATATTCAGTTCTTACGCATATATATTCAGTTCTTACACATATATATTCAGTTCTTACGCATATATATTCAGTTCTTACACATATATATTCAGTTCTTACACATATATATTCTTTTCTTACGCATATATATTCAGTTATTACGCATATATGTTCAGTTCTTATGCATATATATTCAGTTCTTACGCATATATATCCAGCTCTTACACATATATATTCAGTTATTACACATGTATATTCATTTCTTACACATATATATTCAGTTCTTACACATATATATTCAGTTCTTACGCATATATATTCAGTTCTTACACATATATATTCAGTTCTTACGCATATATGTTCAGTTCTTACACATATATATTCAGTTCTTACACATATATTCAGTTCTTTCGCATATATATTCAGTTCTTACACATATATATTCAGTTCTTACGCATATATATTCCGTTCTTATGCATATATATTCAGTTCTGACACATATATATTCAATTCTTACACATATATATTCAGTTCTTACACATATATATTCAGTTCTTACGCATATATATTCAGTTCTTACACATATATACTCAGTTCTTACACATATATATTCACTCCTTACGCATATATATTCAGTTCTTACGCATATATGTTCAGTTCTTATGCATATATATTCAATACTTATGCATATATATTCAGTTCTAACGCATATATATTCAGTTCTTATGCATATATATTCAGTTCTTACGCATTTATATTCAGTTCTAACGCATATATATTCAGTTCTTACGCATATATATTCAGTTCTTACACATATATATTCACTTCTTACGCATATATTCAGATCTTACGCATATATGTTCAGTTCTTACACATATATATTCAGTTCTTACGCATATATATTCAGTTCTTACACATATATTCAGTTCTTACGCATATATATTCAGTTCTTACACATATATATTCAGTTCTTACGCATATATATTCCGTTCTTATGCATATATATTCAGGTCTTTCATATATATATTCCGTTATTACGCATATATATTCAGTTCTTACGCATATATATTCAGTCCTTACGCATATATATTCAGTTCTTAGGCATATATATTCAGTTCTTACGCATATATATTCAGTTCTTACACATATATATTCAGTTCTTACACATATATATTTAGTTCTGACACATATATATTCAGTTCTTAAACATATATTTTTCAGTTATTACACATATATATTCACTTTTTACGCATATATATTCAGTTCTTACGCATATATGTTCAGTTCTTATGCATATATATTCAATTCTTACGCATATATATTCAGTTCTAACGCATATATATTCAATTATTATGCATATATATTCAGTTCTTACGCATATATATTCAGTTCTAACGCATATATATTAAGTTCTTACGCATATATATTCAGTTCTTACGCATATATATTCAGTTCTTACACATATATATTCAGTTCTTACGCATATATATTCAGTTCTTACACATATATATTCAGTTCTTACACATATATATTCTTTTCTTACGCATATATATTCAGTTCTTACGCATATATGTTCTGTTCTTATGCATATATATTCAGTTCTTACGCATATATATTCAGTTCTTACACATATATATTCAGTTCTTACACATATATTCAGTTCTTACGCATATATATTCAGCTCTTACACATATATATTCAGTTATTACACATGTATATTCAGTTCTTACACATATATATTCAGTTCTTACGCATATATATTCAGTTCTTACACATATATAATCAGTTCTTACACATATATATTCAGTTCTTACGCATATATATTCAGTTCTTATGCATATATATTCAGTTCTTACACATATATATTCAGTTCTTACACATATATATTTAGTTCTTACAAATATATATTCACTTCTTACGCATATATATTCACTTCTTACGCATATATATTCAGTTCTTACACATATATATTCAGTTCTTACTCATATATATTAAGTTCTTACACACATATATTCAGTTCTTACGCATATATATTCAGTTCTTACACATATATATTCAGTTCTTACGCATATATTCAGTTATTATGCATATATATTCAGTTCTTACGCATATATATTAAGTTCTTACGCATATATATTCAGTTCTTACACATATATATTCAGTTCTTAGACATATATATTCAGTTCTTACACATATATATTCAGTTCTTACACATATATATTCAGTTCTTATGCATATATATTCAGTTCTTACACATATTTATTCAGTTCTTACACATATATTCAGTTCTTACGCATATATATTCAGCTCTTACACATATATATTCAGTTATTACACATGTATATTCAGTTCTTACACATATATATTCAGTTCTTACGCATATATATTCAGTTATTACACATATATAATCAGTTCTTACACATATATATTCAGTTCTTACGCATATATATTCAGTTCTTATGCATATATATTCAGTTCTTACACATATATATTCAGTTCTTACGCATATATATTTAGTTCTTACAAATATATATTCACTTCTTACGCATATATATTCACTTCTTACGCATATATATTCAGTTCTTACACATATATATTCAGTTCTTACTCAAATATATTAAGTTCTTACACACATATATTCAGTTCTTACCCTTTTTTATTCATTTCTTACACATATATATTCAGTTCTTACGCATAAATATTCAGTTATTATGCATATATTCAGTTCTTACGCATATATATTAAGTTCTTACGCATATATATTCAGTTCTTACACATATATATTCAGTTCTTACACATATATATTCAGTTCTTACACATATATATTCAGTTCTTACACATATATATTCAGTTCTTACGCATATATATTCAGTTCTTACGCATATATGTTCAGTTCTTAAACATATATATTCAGTTCTTACGCATATATATTCAGTTCTTACACATATATTCAGTTCTTACGCATATATGTTCAGTTCTTATGCATATATATTCAGTTCTTACGCATATATATTCAGTTCTTACACATATATATTTACTTCTTACGCATATATATTCAGTTCTTACGCATATATGTTCAGTTCTTATGCATATATATTCAGTTCTTACGCATATATATTCAGTTCTAACGCAGATATATTCAGTTCTTACGCATATATATTCAGTTCTTACGCATATATATTCAATCTTTACGCATATATATTCAGTTCTTACACATATATATTCAGTTCTTACACATATATATTCAGTTCTTACACATATATATTCAGTTCTTACACATATATATTCAGTTCTTACACATATATATTCACTTCTTACGCATATATATTCAGTTCTTACGCATATATTTTCAGTTCTTACACATATATATTCAGTTCTTACGCATATATATTCAGTTCTTACGCATATATATTCCATTCTTATGCATATATATTCAGTTCTTACACATATATCTTCAGTTCTTACGCATATATATACAGTTCTAACGCAAATATATTCAGTTCTTACGCATACATATTCAATTATTACGCATATATATACAGTTCTTACGCAAATATATTCAGTTCTTACGCATATATATACAGTTCTAACGCAAATATATTCAGTTCTTACACATATATATTCACTTCTTACGCATATATATTCAGTTCTTACGCATATATGTTCAGTTCTTACACATATATATTCAGTTCTTAGGCATATATATTCAGTTCTTACACATATAATCAGTTCTTACGCATATATATTCAGTTCTTACACATATATATTCAGTTCTTACGCATATATATTCCTTTCTTATGCATATATATTCAGTTCTTACACATATATATTCAGTTCTTACGCATATATATTCAGGTCTTTCATATATATATTCCGTTATTACGCATATATATTCAGTTCTTACGCATATATATTCAGTCCTTACGCATATATATTCAGTTCTTAGGCATATATATTCAGTTCTTACGCATATATATTCAGTTCTTACACATATATATTCAATTCTTACACATATATATTTAGTTCTTACACATATATATTCAGTTCTTAAACATATATTTTTCAGTTATTACACATATATATTCACTTTTTACGCATATATATTCAGTTCTTACGCATATATGTTCAGTTCTTATGCATATATATTCAATTCTTACGCATATATATTCAGTTCTAACGCATATATATTCAATTATTATGCATATATATTCAGTTCTTACGCATATATATTCAGTTCTAACGCATATATATTAAGTTCTTACGCATATATATTCAGTTCTTACGCATATATATTCAGTTCTTACACATATATATTCAGTTCTTACGCATATATATTCAGTTCTTACACATATATATTCAGTTCTTACACATATATATTCTTTTCTTACGCATATATATTCAGTTCTTACGCATATATGTTCTGTTCTTATGCATATATATTCAGTTCTTACGCATATATATTCAGTTCTTACACATATATATTCAGTTCTTACACATATATTCAGTTCTTACGCATATATATTCAGCTCTTACACATATATATTCAGTTATTACACATGTATATTCAGTTCTTACACATATATATTCAGTTCTTACGCATATATATTCAGTTCTTACACATATATAATCAGTTCTTACACATATATATTCAGTTCTTACGCATATATATTCAGTTCTTATGCATATATATTCAGTTCTTACACATATATATTCAGTTCTTACACATATATATTTAGTTCTTACAAATATATATTCACTTCTTACGCATATATATTCACTTCTTACGCATATATATTCAGTTCTTACACATATATATTCAGTTCTTACTCATATATATTAAGTTCTTACACACATATATTCAGTTCTTACGCATATATATTCAGTTCTTACACATATATATTCAGTTCTTACGCATATATTCAGTTATTATGCATATATATTCAGTTCTTACGCATATATATTAAGTTCTTACGCATATATATTCAGTTCTTACACATATATATTCAGTTCTTAGACATATATATTCAGTTCTTACACATATATATTCAGTTCTTACACATATATTCAGTTCTTACGCATATATATTCAGCTCTTACACATATATATTCAGTTATTACACATGTATATTCAGTTCTTACACATATATATTCAGTTCTTACGCATATATATTCAGTTCTTACACATATATAATCAGTTCTTACACATATATATTCAGTTCTTACGCATATATATTCAGTTCTTATGCATATATATTCAGTTCTTACACATATATATTCAGTTCTTACGCATATATATTTAGTTCTTACAAATATATATTCACTTCTTACGCATATATATTCACTTCTTACGCATATATATTCAGTTCTTACACATATATATTCAGTTCTTACTCAAATATATTAAGTTCTTACACACATATATTCAGTTCTTACCCTTTTTTATTCATTTCTTACACATATATATTCAGTTCTTACGCATATATATTCAGTTATTATGCATATATTCAGTTCTTACGCATATATATTAAGTTCTTACGCATATATATTCAGTTCTTACACATATATATTCAGTTCTTACACATATATATTCAGTTCTTACACATATATATTCACTTCTTACGCATATATATTCAGTTCTTACGCATATATGTTCAGTTCTTAAACATATATATTCAGTTCTTACGCATATATATTCAGTTCTTACACATATATTCAGTTCTTACGCATATATGTTCAGTTCTTATGCATATATATTCAGTTCTTACGCATATATATTCAGTTCTTACACATATATATTTACTTCTTACGCATATATATTCAGTTCTTACGCATATATGTTCAGTTCTTATGCATATATATTCAGTTCTTACGCATATATATTCAGTTCTAACGCAGATATATTCAGTTCTTACGCATATATATTCAGTTCTTACGCATATATATTCAATCTTTACGCATATATATTCAGTTCTTACACATATATATTCAGTTCTTACACATATATATTCAGTTCTTACACATATATATTCAGTTCTTACACATATATATTCAGTTCTTACAAATATATATTCACTTCTTACGCATATATATTCAGTTCTTACGCATATATTTTCAGTTCTTACACATATATATTCAGTTCTTACGCATATATATTCAGTTCTTACGCATATATATTCCGTTCTTATGCATATATATTCAGTTCTTACACATATATCTTCAGTTCTTACGCATATATATACAGTTCTAACGCAAATATATTCAGTTCTTACGCATATATATTCAGTTCTTACTCAAATATATTAAGTTCTTACACACATATATTCAGTTCTTACCCTTTTTTATTCATTTCTTACACATATATATTCAGTTCTTACGCATATATATTCAGTTATTATGCATATATTCAGTTCTTACGCATATATATTAAGTTCTTACGCATATATATTCAGTTCTTACACATATATATTCAGTTCTTACACATATATATTCAGTTCTTACACATATATATTCAGTTCTTACACATATATATTCAGTTCTTACGCATATATATTCAGTTCTTACGCATATATGTTCAGTTCTTAAACATATATATTCAGTTCTTACGCATATATATTCAGTTCTTACACATATATTCAGTTCTTACGCATATATGTTCAGTTCTTATGCATATATATTCAGTTCTTACGCATATATATTCAGTTCTTACACATATATATTTACTTCTTACGCATATATATTCAGTTCTTACGCATATATGTTCAGTTCTTATGCATATATATTCAGTTCTTACGCATATATATTCAGTTCTAACGCAGATATATTCAGTTCTTACGCATATATATTCAGTTCTTACGCATATATATTCAATCTTTACGCATATATATTCAGTTCTTACACATATATATTCAGTTCTTACACATATATATTCAGTTCTTACACATATATATTCAGTTCTTACACATATATATTCAGTTCTTACACATATATATTCACTTCTTACGCATATATATTCAGTTCTTACGCATATATTTTCAGTTCTTACACATATATATTCAGTTCTTACGCATATATATTCAGTTCTTACGCATATATATTCCATTCTTATGCATATATATTCAGTTCTTACACATATATCTTCAGTTCTTACGCATATATATACAGTTCTAACGCAAATATATTCAGTTCTTACGCATACATATTCAATTATTACGCATATATATACAGTTCTTACGCAAATATATTCAGTTCTTACGCATATATATACAGTTCTAACGCAAATATATTCAGTTCTTACACATATATATTCACTTCTTACGCATATATATTCAGTTCTTACGCATATATGTTCAGTTCTTACACATATATATTCAGTTCTTAGGCATATATATTCAGTTCTTACACATATAATCAGTTCTTACGCATATATATTCAGTTCTTACACATATATATTCAGTTCTTACGCATATATATTCCGTTCTTATGCATATATATTCAGTTCTTACACATATATATTCAGTTCTAACGCATATATATTCAGGTCTTTCATATATATATTCCGTTATTACGCATATATAATCAGTTCTTACGCATATATATTCAGTCCTTACGCATATATATTCAGTTCTTAGGCATATATATTCAGTTCTTACGCATATATATTCAGTTCTTACACATATATATTCAGTTCTTACACATATATATTTAGTTCTTACACATATATATTCAGTTCTTAAACATATATTTTTCAGTTATTACACATATATATTCACTTTTTACGCATATATATTCAGTTCTTACGCATATATGTTCAGTTCTTATGCATATATATTCAATTCTTACGCATATATATTCAGTTCTAACGCATATATATTCAATTATTATGCATATATATTCAGTTCTTACGCATATATATTCAGTTCTAACGCATATATATTAAGTTCTTACGCATATATATTCAGTTCTTACGCATATATATTCAGTTCTTACACATATATATTCAGTTCTTACGCATATATATTCAGTTCTTACACATATATATTCAGTTCTTACACATATATATTCTTTTCTTACGCATATATATTCAGTTCTTACGCATATATGTTCTGTTCTTATGCATATATATTCAGTTCTTACGCATATATATTCAGTTCTTACACATATATATTCAGTTCTTACACATATATTCAGTTCTTACGCATATATATTCAGCTCTTACACATATATATTCAGTTATTACACATGTATATTCAGTTCTTACACATATATATTCAGTTCTTACGCATATATATTCAGTTCTTACACATATATAATCAGTTCTTACACATATATATTCAGTTCTTACGCATATATATTCAGTTCTTATGCATATATATTCAGTTCTTACACATATATATTCAGTTCTTACACATAATATTTAGTTCTTACAAATATATATTCACTTCTTACGCATATATATTCACTTCTTACGCATATATATTCACTTCTTACACATATATATTCAGTTCTTACTCATATATATTAAGTTCTTACACACATATATTCAGTTCTTACGCATATATATTCAGTTCTTACACATATATATTCAGTTCTTACGCATATATTCAGTTATTATGCATATATATTCAGTTCTTACGCATATATATTAAGTTCTTACGCATATATATTCAGTTCTTACACATATATATTCAGTTCTTAGACATATATATTCAGTTCTTACACATATATATTCAGTTCTTACACATATATATTCAGTTCTTATGCATATATATTCAGTTCTTACACATATATATTCAGTTCTTACACATATATTCAGTTCTTACGCATATATATTCAGCTCTTACACATATATATTCAGTTATTACACATGTATATTCAGTTCTTACACATATATATTCAGTTCTTACGCATATATATTCAGTTCTTACACATATATAATCAGTTCTTACACATATATATTCAGTTCTTACGCATATATATTCAGTTCTTATGCATATATATTCAGTTCTTACACATATATATTCAGTTCTTACGCATATATATTTAGTTCTTACAAATATATATTCACTTCTTACGCATATATATTCACTTCTTACGCATATATATTCAGTTCTTACACATATATATTCAGTTCTTACTCAAATATATTAAGTTCTTACACACATATATTCAGTTCTTACCCTTTTTTATTCATTTCTTACACATATATATTCAGTTCTTACGCATATATATTCAGTTATTATGCATATATTCAGTTCTTACGCATATATATTAAGTTCTTACGCATATATATTCAGTTCTTACACATATATATTCAGTTCTTACACATATATATTCAGTTCTTACACATATATATTCACTTCTTACGCATATATATTCAGTTCTTACGCATATATGTTCAGTTCTTAAACATATATATTCAGTTCTTACGCATATATATTCAGTTCTTACACATATATTCAGTTCTTACGCATATATGTTCAGTTCTTATGCATATATATTCAGTTCTTACGCATATATATTCAGTTCTTACACATATATATTTACTTCTTACGCATATATATTCAGTTCTTACGCATATATGTTCAGTTCTTATGCATATATATTCAGTTCTTACGCATATATATTCAGTTCTAACGCAGATATATTCAGTTCTTACGCATATATATTCAGTTCTTACGCATATATATTCAATCTTTACGCATATATATTCAGTTCTTACACATATATATTCAGTTCTTACACATATATATTCAGTTCTTACACATATATATTCAGTTCTTACACATATATATTCAGTTCTTACAAATATATATTCACTTCTTACGCATATATATTCAGTTCTTACGCATATATTTTCAGTTCTTACACATATATATTCAGTTCTTACGCATATATATTCAGTTCTTACGCATATATATTCCGTTCTTATGCATATATATTCAGTTCTTACACATATATCTTCAGTTCTTACGCATATATATACAGTTCTAACGCAAATATATTCAGTTCTTACGCATACATATTCAATTATTACGCATATATATACAGTTCTTACGCAAATATATTCAGTTCTTACGCATATATATACAGTTCTAACGCAAATATATTCAGTTCTTACACATATATATTCACTTCTTACGCATATATATTCAGTTCTTACGCATATATGTTCAGTTCTTACACATATATATTCAGTTCTTAGGCATATATATTCAGTTCTTACACATATAATCAGTTCTTACGCATATATATTCAGTTCTTACACATATATATTCAGTTCTTACGCATATATATTCCGTTCTTATGCATATATATTCAGTTCTTACACATATATATTCAGTTCTTACGCATATATATTCAGTTCTTACGCAACTATATTCAGTTCTTACGCATATATATTCAGTTCTTACGCATATATATTCAGTTCTTACGCATATATATTCCGTTCTTATGCATATATATTCAGTTCTTACACATATATCTTCAGTTCTTACGCATATATATACAGTTCTAACGCAAATATATTCAGTTCTTACGCATACATATTCAATTATTACGCATATATATACAGTTCTTACGCAAATATATTCAGTTCTTACGCATATATATACAGTTCTAACGCAAATATATTCAGTTCTTACACATATATATTCACTTCTTACGCATATATATTCAGTTCTTACGCATATATGTTCAGTTCTTACACATATATATTCAGTTCTTAGGCATATATATTCAGTTCTTACACATATAATCAGTTCTTACGCATATATATTCAGTTCTTACACATATATATTCAGTTCTTACGCATATATATTCCGTTCTTATGCATATATATTCAGTTCTCTTACACATATATATTCAGTTCTTACGCATATATATTCAGTTCTTACGCAACTATATTCAGTTCTTACGCATATATATTCAGTTCTTACGCATATATATTCAGTTCTTACGCATATATATTCAGTTCTTACACATATATATTCAGTTCTTACACATATATGTTCACTTCTTACGCATATATGTTCAGTTCTTATGCATATATATTCAGTTCTTACGCATATATATTCAGTTCTTTCGCATATATATTCAGTTCTTACGCATATATATTCAGTTTCTTACACATATATATTCAGTTCTTACACATATATATTCAGTTCTTATGCATATATATTCAGTTCTTACACATATATATTCAGTTCTTACGCATATATATTCAGTTCTTACACATATATTCAGTTCTTTCTATTCACATATATATTCACTTCTTACGCATATATATTCAGTTCCTACGCATATATATTCAATTCTTACGCATATATATTCAGTTCTAACGCATATATATTCAGTTCTTATGCATATATATTCAGTTCTTACGCATATATATTCAGTTCTAACGCATATATATTCAGTTCTTATGCATATATATTCAGTTCTCTTACACATATATATTCAGTTCTTACGCATATATATTCAGTTCTTACACATATATATTCAGTTCTTACGCATATATATTCAGTTCTTACACATATATATTCAGTTCTTACACATATATATTCTTTTCTTA
>JAWPHD010018907.1:0-37895 GCA_037043455.1 Cyrtodaria siliqua
CACATGTCATGCTCTAAAATACCATGTTTATAATTTTTTTTTTTTTAATATTTCAGATCGTGATTGCACTTTAAACGTTTATCCTTGTTCGAATGCAGGTGTGTGCGTGTTAAACCCCTGTCACACTGGGCTGCGAATGTAAGCGACACACTTGCGAACGGCAATTCGCGAGATAGTTTCAAAAATGTCTCGAAAGCTCTCAATTTCTTCGCATGAGACGCAGGCCTTCGTTTTCTTGTCGCTTGAATTTTCAACATGTTGAACAAATTCGTGCGACAAAATTTCTCTCAATATATTCACAAAATCATCGCGTAGATCGCGAACCCATCTCAAACCGTTCTCTTTGTAGTTTCCACGAATTAAGACATGCGAGAAATTTGAGAAGCTTTGTGAATTGTTTGCGACCTATGAAACTAAAATGCGACTGATTTCAGACAAGAAAGAAATTCCGCGGTCTGGGCACCGAATAGATCTAATACTTTGTGAAGAGCGAAATAATTGCGATATATTTGAAAATAAATTAAAAATAAACTGCAATGTATCTGCGACATTCTGTGCCTATATTGCGACAATAGAATTTGTAGAATTGTGTTTGGCGAATTTCGCGCGAATGTCTCTTTTTATTCGCATTATCGCATTTATGTCGTATTTTGTTTTCAATTACGTCATTTGACCACGTGACACATCGGTATATAATGTATTTCGCAGACGACTCGCGCTTATTCTTAAACTGATATCCGTCCGAGCAACAGTTTTATTTTCAATATGCCACGCCGATGTAAAAAAGGCAAAACTCTCCCTGCACCAAGGCCCCCCACAGAAATAACGGAGCCAGTCTCAGAGCATGCCGTGTCGGATCCGGAAGACTCTGATGTATCCCAAGCAACCCAGCCTCAACCATCCCAAACAAAGAAAATGAAGACGGGTGCAAGTGATGGGGACAAGGGGTACCCCTGGAAAGACGGACATCAGGATACTCTGGCTGAATTTTGGCTCAGTAACCCAATCTTCTATGACAAATCACAAGAACATTACAATAACAAAGACATGAAAACACGACTAATCCAGGAGTTAATTGAGCACAACCGTGAGGATTTGGAGAAGATTCAAAATCCCCTGCCGACAGGTGTGTAGATGTTACGCATTAATTGCTTTATTCTGAAAATCAAAATGATTGAAATTAAAACTAACATGTTATTTTCTCCTAGAAAAATGTATTGAAAAGAACTGTGTTTTTTTCGGATTGATTATATTTTAATTGGTATTTACAACATTACTACTATCTGTGAAACATTGGCTTTGATTACCAGAATCATTAGTTGTACAATATTTATGTAAGTTACCTGTAGCCAGACTTTTTGGTAGAAGATCTAACTTTTCATCTGTTTTCTATTACATTTCAGTTACACAGGTGGATGCACATATGCGCAACATGCGAACCAGATTTGTGAAGTTGTTGAAGCGTAAATCTGGCGCTCCTGCGGTGACGCTTTCATACACAGACCAGAATATTTTGGAGCGGTACCAGTTTCTTCGACCACATATTCAACGTAACAGAACAACAGCAACATATACTGTAAGTTTAATAGTCCGTGGTTTCAGTTAAGGTGTTTTCATTCTCTTTTCTTTTTTCCCCTTTTATTATGCTCTGTTGGTATATGCAATGGACTCTTATTTTGTGTTTGCAGTTCCCTGGATTAGTACATGCAGATGGGGATGATGAATGGGATGATGATGGTTTTGGCGATGATGACCAGAGTCTTCAGGAGGATATAGAAGACGGTCAACAGATTGAAGGGTCTTGCACTTCCAAAGCCCAATCCAAAGGCAAAGGAAAGTTTAAACCGAGAAAACTACCCACTTCTGCCACACCATCCACATTAGCTGACAGCGATGACGTGTCTGCGATGGAGGTAAAACACTTACTTAACTCGTAAATAGATCAAATACCTTGTTTTATTTATACCAAATAAATATTGTCACACTCTCAATAACGAACTTCATTTCAATAGGATGTGGAAACTTCTTTTGGTTTTTTTTTTTTTCACAATAAACTTTTTAGTTTTGTTCTATTGCTCGAAATATTCTTGCCAGCAAAAGTTATCATTGTGGTTCCAGGGATAATTATAAAAATTGTTTTACATAAAATGTATTGACTTGAAATTTAAACAAGATATATCTTTAAAAAAAATCGGCGTAAATTGAGTACATGGTAAATGCCACGTAGATTTAAAATATTGTCCAAGATACATTGAAACATTTAAAATACTCGTTACGTAGACTGCATTTTATAATTGCATGCACGAAACCATTCAGAAAAACAATTATTTAAGATAATTGATTTATTCATTAAATTTGCCTTTGCTTCGCAGATAATGCAGCAGGCAAAGAACCTGATTTTAAATATAAGAACCCCAGTATTGAGTGAGCACGAGAGGAGAGTCAGAGACTTCAGCAGGTATATGGAGTCCGAGCTGCTTCGAGTACCGGAACCTTTGTGGGATGAGTGCAGTTTTACGATTATGAACGTAATCCGGGGTTTTAAGTCTGCAAAGCAACAGGGAAACGTGCCTATACAGCAACAGCAAGCAATTCCTCAGGTAAAGCACTAAACTACCAAGTTTTGTAAAACATTAAATGTATTTATTGGCATGAAATTATTTTTTGAAATATGACAATAATAAGCAGTTTTCACTATTTAAAATGAAATTATGTATGTACCTTGACACAAAGCAATCTGTTATTGTGACATATGCTATAATTACAAGAAATTTAAATAAATGAAGCTGAAACGTAGTTCACACAATGACACTTTGTTACAAGTCAAATTTCTGTGTGGATCATTTAACTACATACATCATGACATCATTTCTATGCAAATTAGCATAGCCACGCACCATAGTTACATTACTATTCCTCTAAAAAGTGAGAGGGGGACTTTGACAAAAAAACGAAACATTTACGAATACAAATCGAACATAAATTGTGCTAAATTGTAGAATAAGTTCTCGATTCTCATAATAATTTCCAATTATATTTACAGAGTTATGGCAGTAACTTCCACCATGGAGGGTATTACTCACAGCAGACTAGTTCCTTCCAGCAGCCGCAGCAGTTTAGTAACTTTCTAGAGCCGCAGCATCCTGGAAGCTTACAGCAAACTGGTACCTTCAGCAGCTACTAGGTAACTTCCAGCCGCCGCCACAGCAGCAGCCACCGCAGCCTCAGCAACAGCAGCAACAGAGTTGCCAAGATGGTTCTGTCTATACTAATCTTACAACGGTTATGAGTGAGGAGAAGAACTCTGATTAACTAAATAATTTCCACATGCTAAATTACGGGTTATTTTGTTGTACGTATGTACTCATTATATGTGACTATGACACTTAAGTTGTATTTTTATGGCCCGTTATCGTTTCACTTATTATTACAGTATGTGTACCAGTACTGTACACGAAATCATTTGTTTGTTTAAGCAAAAGAAGTAGCAAAAAGTTTGTGAAAACAGTTATTTTCATTTGACTTTTTCATTTATTTATGCATTTCAAAGGAAAGATGCAATTTCTCACTGATCGATTATGTGTATAAGTTCGTAGTACTTGTGTACTCGTTATGTGCGACTACGACACTTCAGTCGTATTTTGACATGTTACCTTTTTACTAAATACTTCGGCATGTGTACCAGGACTATATACTTATGCATTGTTTTATTAAGTTAAAGACTGTACACTTAAGCATTGTTTTATTAAGAAAAAGACTGTACACTTATGTATTGTTTTATTAAGAAAAAGAAGTAGCAAAGTATTTGTGAATACATGTAATTGCGTTTGACACTTTCATTATTAAAGTTCTTCAAAGATTAGTTGTTGTTTTGTCCTTCAACTCCATATATTCTTAGACTTGTTCATCCTTTTCTGGTAGCCCCACCAACCTGTTCTGCCAGGGAACAGCTCCCACACCATTGTAGTACTCAGTAAGGTACTCTCGAACTCGTTTACCATGTCCCGTTCCAGTGTTGCCAGGTCGCTTATGCATTCCAGAGAGAAGGTTCTCTTGATGTTGCTGCCTCCATTCTACTGGTTGCACTATGTGTGTCGCTGGATCCTCCCTGTCTGCTGCTCCTTGCATTCTGTAAGGATTCTTTTCAGCTAACAAGTTGTGTAAGACACACGCTGCCAGGACAATCTTAGTGACAGTCTGTGGTCTCTGCATCATGCACGAGTGAAGACATCTAAATCTGAAAGAGTACGAAGGTAATGACTTGATCAGAATATTTCTTGCACAAAATACCTAAACAAATTCTGGAAAAATCGACCATCCAGAAGCATCCGAAATCCGAAAGCATCCGAAAGTTGAAAACATCAGTCTCGGCCTAACAGCAATGGAAATTGCAACACTGCTTACGCCCTCTAGCACCTGCTTAAGCAGAATTCTTCTTTTTTAAAGTAAATGACATATCAAATGTTCTCGAAAGACCAGAAATTAAATAGCTGATGACTCAACTATATGCCAAGCACGGGGCGATATTTTACCAAATATCTAAGTCATGGACCAAAACCAAAGATCGTACAGACGTACGGACGGTTAAACAATTATATGCCTTCTCTTCTGGGCATGAAATTGGGAAAAAACGTCTCCAAAAGCTAAGAAATTAAAGTATATAAGGAACATTATTCAGTTGTCTTCCGCTGACAAAATCCAAAAGGGATACAAAATTCACGTACGCCCTTGTATTTGGAATACTTAGATTTTATCATTTAACTGTATTTGCGATCTGCTATTTTCCATCTTCAATAAATCATAGATAAAGTCACAAATTTATTTGAAACTAGAACAGACGGAAATAACTGACCGATTATTTTCAAAATCTTGTAAAAACCTGTTGGCTAAAATGCCAAAAGCGTTCTCTACGATCCTGCGGGCCCTGGACAACCTGTAGTTGAAAATGCGCTCTGCTGCCGTCATCTCTCTCTTGGAATGAGGCTTCATCATCCAACTTCGGATAGCAAAAGCATCATCACCCACTAAAAAATAGGGGACATCAGTGTCACTTCCGGGTAGAGGTTCACTAGGAGGTAGATTACATTTGGCCTGCTCCAGCGCATGGTATAGGCCGCACTCACGAAACACTCCAGCATCAGAGTCAGCACCATAGGCGCCCACATCAACATACTTAAACTTGTAGTTGGCGTCTACCAGAGCCAGCATGATAATCGAGTAGAAGCCTTTGTAGTTGTAGTAGAAGCTGCCTGACTTCGGCGGAGCTTGTATCCTTACATGTTTGCCATCGAAGCTGCCACAGCAGTGATGGAAGTTCCACTGCTCGGAGAAACCCTGTGCCACCTCCTTCCACTCCTCTTCTGTTGTGGGAAATTTGAATGCTGCCTCATGATAGTGGTCATATATGGCCTGACATACCTCTCGCACAACTATGGCGACGGTGTTGTGGGCCACCCGGAACCAATATGACAGCGACATGTACGAGTCCCCGGTGGCAAGGTACCTGAGCGTGATGGCAAGCTTCAATCCAGTGGACAGAGGTTTTCTGAAGTTGGTTTCTCTCTTTTGAAGTCTAGGGCCTAAATCTTCCACCATTTTGTTGAATAACTCCGGGTCAACTGTAACAAAGTTCTTGAAAGACTTTTCATCACTTTCTCTTAGGTGCTTCATAAGCTTCTCGTACATCCCATACTTAGGTCTCATCAAAAGCCATTCTCTCACCCATACACTCCTCCGTTTTCTTGATCTTCCTTTTCTTCGTTCTCTGGCTTTTGCCGTAGCTTTTTGGACCGCAGCAGCAGCAAGGAGACATCCTGCAGCCTTCAGCATGGCATTGTCGTCTGCAGCCAAATTAGGGTCCTCATCCAATGGTTGATCCATCTCAAATGATGTCTGACGACTTAATGACTGCTGAAATTCGAGTATGTTGCTTTTATTTTTTTCTGACTTTTCTCATTTCTTAATTGCATTTCATAACTGTCGTGCGATTTTCGCATGAATTTCGCGCGAATTTCGCAAGTACAAAAATTCCGCAATTATGTCAAACAGATGACGAAAAGGTATCGTGCGATAGTCGTGCGATATTATCGCGACATATTTGAGAACTTCATCAGATATTTCGCAGGAAATGCGTGCGACATTCGCGCAACATTCGGGCGACATAAGCATTCATGTCGTTGGTATAAGGACGTGAAACACCGAGCGAGTTTTGTCGCTAAAATTCGCAAAATGTGCCGTAAATTTGTGTCTCAAACAACTCGCCAGGTGTCGCAGTTCAGTGTGACACTACCTTTATACTTTACATACTTATCATTTTATGACATACCATAGTTAAACGTTTTAAGGGCTCATTGGATGTTTTGAGGCCGTAAACAAAATGTGGAAATTCCTAACTGTTGCATCTGTTTACTGGCTGGTATGTGGACATTATTTTGTGACACGTTATGTAAAACTCTCTTCTTTTATAGGCAGTATTTTACATATTAAAATATAACAATGAATTTCACTGAATCACTCTGTTTTTTGTAAAGATAATATTAGTATACTATTTGAATGCTATGTGTACATTATTGAATACATACTTGTGTGAAATCCCCGTTTGTTTTCGTCTATTGTTCGATATTGTAGTACAATATATATAGGCCGGGAAATCCCCGTATCAGTCTGAAACGTAATACCCTTGAAACGTGTACCAGATTGTCAATGCCTAACTGTTGGTTACAGTTAGTGGCTGTCGTATTTGAGGGAGAATGTGGACATTATTTTGAAATATACCTGTTTCTTAAACTCTCTTATTTAAGAAGGGATTACATATTGTATTCCAAATGATGAATCCAACTTAACTATTTTCATCTAGTTCATGATTAGATGACGTAGGTTTACTAATTAGACGATATTTGACCATAATAAAATACATAATTGTGTGACGTTCCCCGTTAATTGTCGTCTATTGTTCGATATTGTATAGCTATGTACAGGATCGGAAATTCCCTCACCTGTTTGAAACGTAATACGTTTGAAAACAGCAGTAACTAAAGTAAAAGTGACACAGTTTGAGGACAAAGTAGTTCATGGAATTGGCAATCCCTGTCCTATTTAAGAATTGCTGTACATGTTGTTTAAAAATGGTGAATTCTACTATAATATTATCACTGTGCTCTTGTTATGGTAAAAGTAGTAAAATAATATATTGCTATGCGTATATTATTCAATACATACTTGTGTGACCCCTCCACACCATCTCCTCCCCCACTCCAAACCCTATTTGTTTTATTTTATAAGTTCGATATTGATTAGCTATGAGCAGAATCGGGAAATTACCTTAGCTACTTGTGACAATTAATATTGAATACAAATGACATACGTTTTAAAATAGAATTCATCACAAGGACGAATCAGGAAGTTCAAAATGCCTAACTGTTGGTTACATTTACCCTCTGTCGTATTTGGAAAGTATGTTGCCATTATTTTGAGATATACATGTTTGTTAAAACTGTCGTATATAGGCGCATGTGCATGCTGTTTTGTAAAGATTAATCCAACTAAAATACCTTCAATCATTCCCATCGCCCAATCTTGTTAGACATTATGTAGTATCGGCCATTTACTGAATTAACGTTTACGCTTATATTTAAGGTCATATATGCAGGAGTGCATTAAAGGGACACACGGTAATCTTGAAATGTTTATCAAGCATTGCAATTAGCGTCTCGATTGATTGATTCTGAATCAGTTTGATTTTAAACCTGCACGCAAATAATTAAAAAAATTGACAGTTTTCATGTTTTCGTCTTTAAATATATTATTGTAGCAATATTATCATGAGTCAATTATATGCAAAACCAATTCGCTTTATACTATATTTTAATAATAATGATAATGTTTGAACAAGTGCAAGTTATGTAGGAAAAGTAACTGGACGTTGTGCGTTTTATCAAAAAAAAAGGAAAAAAGAAAAAAAGAAGGAAAAACAAAGAAAAAAAGAAGAAAAAAAGAAGAGAAAACATTGCCGTGCGTCCGTTTAAAGATTGCTATTTGGTCACCACTATTGCTGTTTTCGATGTCGCCACTAAATCTGCGGTAACGGCTGTGGCTGTTATTTCCTACTGCTACAGTTACATGTATTGCCGTTTCATCTTCATGAAATTCATCTAACGGTGAAATAATGACAGAGGTCATATTTAAAACAATAGTTATACATTGACAATATTTACTATAAACTCTGTACATTTTGCCGTAACACTTTCCCCCTCTTCAGAGGCATTTATTGAACAAACAATAAAAAAAAAACGGAAACGACGTAACGTCTTGTTACGTTCGTAGCTGTGATATGGACAGAGTGGACAAAACACCAAACTATTTATGATAGTAGTTGACAGTCTTACTTGAAAATCGAAAAGGGTCACCAAGGTCACAGGTCATTCTGTTACTATCTTTACCACATTTCAAAATGGCCGCCATCCAAATGCTTCAGTACAGCAATATATTCCTAATTATGGCTTAACTCAAAAAGGATTTACACAGAAACGTTTTGTTTTGGTTTTGGCTTAGATGTAAGGTCCTCTATAATATATTGAATGTCCCCCTTCCACCATGTTAACTATTTTAGCACACTGCAAAATGGCAGCCATCCAAATGCTTAAATATAGCAATATGTTCTTAATTATGGCTTAACCCAAAAAACATTTACATAGAAGTGTTTTATTTTATTTTTGGCTTAGATTTAAGCTGCTCTGTAATATAATAAATGTCCTTCACCCCTCACTACCCACCTCACCCAATGTTTCTATGTTTATCACATTTCAAAATGGCCGCCATTAAATGCCTAACGATAGCAACATATTCCTTATTATGGCTTAACCCAAAAAAAACATTTAAACAGATGTGTTTTATTATATTTTTGGCTTAGATTTAAGCTGCTCTGTAATATAATACATGTCCCCTCCCCTCACCCCACCCCACCAAACCACACCCCATGTTACTATGTTTATCACATTTCAAAATGGCCGCCATCCAAATGCTTAAAGATAGAAATATATTCTTAAATATGGCTTAACACAAAGACCATTTGCACGGATATGTTTTATTTTGTTTTGGGTTAGATTTAAGCTCCTCTGTAATATATTAAATGTTTGTTTTTTGTTTCGGTTAAGACTCCTATTTAGCATATTAAAAGTTATTCTTCCGTCAGAAGCATGCGATGTCGCATTTTTGAGTGAATTCGGTGTAACGGTGTACACATGAGATATTAGCGAGGTTTTGAAAAAAAATCTGTGTTTTGAATGGGCTTAGACTGCTAAATCTTGCTATTGTCGCTAATCTTTACATTTTTCAAGTTTTGTTAATTTCGTTTTCACACTTATGTTTTTAAAGTTTGATTTATTTTTTAAGCATTCGGTATATTTCGATGAAATTGTGTGTGAACATCAAACAAAGATGTTATTAAAAGAAAATCATGCTACAATTGTTAGTTCTTTCTTAGAGTCTCAGATTTTGCAGGAAAACAAAGTGGATACTTTTTATTTTTGCTTCTTATATATACCCACATATTGTAAAGAATATACTTGTAGATACAGAAGGCTTCAAGTTGCTCACACTCATACAGATATAGACCTTTCCTGTCATGTTACATATAAGTTCACAACCCCTTATTGGACACAACACTGAGACAGTGGGCTTCAAGTTACCAACACTTATACATATATACAGACCATACATGCCAATCTTGTCAAGTTACAGGTAAGCTCACATCCAAGTATTGTATGGAACGTAGAGTCAGAATGCTTCAAGTAGCCAATATTCATACCCATATAGGCCATACATGTCAATTTACACGTAAGTATACACCCATGTATTGTACAGAACGTAGCTTTAGAAATCTTTAAGTAGCCCATATTCATGCAGATTTAGGCCATACCTATCATGATACACCACATATTGTACAGAACGCAGAAACAGTGAGATTAAAGCCACCAACACTCATATAGATACAATCCATACCTGTCATGTGACACTTAAGAATACACCCACATAGTGTCAGAACGCTTTAAGCTACTCACACTCAAAATGATAAAGGCCATACCATAATTGTAAATATACGCTCACATATTGTACATACGAACATATAGAGTCAGAAGGCTTCAAGTGGCTCACACTCATACACATACAAGCCACATCTGAAATGTTACACTTAAGACCATACCCTCGTATTGTACAGACGAACATAAAAAAATCAGAAGGCTTCAAGTAGCTCATACTCATACAGATACAAGCCATGCCTGTCGTGTTACATGTAAGACCACACCTACATATTTTTACAGAACATAAACACAGCAGGTTTCAATATACATACACTCATACATTTACAGGCCATACCTGTTATGTTACTCGCAAGACCGAACCCAAGACGGCGTTTATCTAATGTTCCTTCTTAAAAAAGGATTTAAACAAAAATACAATCAAAACGGAAACTAATACACATATGTTTGTATTGAATTATTGCAGAAATCAGCAGTTGTAGTTCTTTTTTTTCTTTTTTTTATGACAAAATACCCACATGTATCCCTTTATTGATTAGTTGATTGATTAATTTAATTAATTACATGAAAGGTATCATTACACCGAGTGTGATATAGGAAATTAGGGATATTCTGACTTTTTATAATTATAAATAAAATAATGAACAAGTATTTAAAATATATGTTTATTACAGAAATCAAAACTTTTGGTTTAAAAATACATTTAGGGATTCACAAACCTTTGGGGACCCTTTTAAAAACACGCCGAAATGTATAAAATATCATTATACCTAATATGTTAAACAAAAATAAGCGATAAGCTAGGCAAATATTTTTATTGAACTATTCCAGAAATCAGCAGTTTTGGTACCTTATTTTTACCTTTTTTATCATTTTTTGCCAAAGGACCCATTTGTATCCCTTCATTTATTTATTATTGCGTGAAACATATATCAATACACTTAAACGTGTAAATAAAATAATGAATAAGCATTTGAAATATATTTTATTAAATTATTCCAGAAATCAGCAGTTTTAGTTACTTTTCCAAAATTTTGACCATAAATGAAATACATTTAGGGATTCACGAACCTTTGTGGACCCTTTTAAAAATAAGATTAAATGTATAAAATATCATTATACCTAATATGGTAAAAGAAAAAAAGAGATATGCTAAAGAAAAATATTTTTTTATTGAACTATTCCAGAAATTAGCAATTTTAGTGTTTTTTTACACTTGTTTCCATATGTTTTGGCAAAATACCCATATTTAGCCCTTTATTACATATGGACATAAATGTAATGGTTCTCTCGATGGAAAACCACTATTAGTCACAATAGCTCACTTTAGGCCTTTTTTGTGCGACAAAAAGGGAACTCGATAAGCAAGTTTTACAACCGACCCAATTCCGTCGGTAAATATTGAAGGATCCCTAATACTGAAAAGATGAGGCGTAGATAAAGGGAAATAACTTATTTGCACCATCGTCATTACTTCATACTGGATTGCTTCCTTTCTTACTAGGCTTTCCTGCTTTCGAGTAACATCGTGTGTACAGGAAAACGACAGATAATAATCCCTACTTGCAGTATTGAATATGTTCAAACGCCGCTAAAATTTCAAAAGCATCAATTACTCACATAGTAGATAATCATAAATTTGTTCAGAGTTCACTTAATGATAGATTATAAGACATCACTTGCTATTGGAATCAAACTGAAACTTGCATGACTTCTCTATAGAACACTCGAAATGGATTTGCCAATAGTTAATTAATCGAATTAAGCTGATGCTGTTAATGATATATATATAGACAAACTTTAATATCAAACTAGGTCAACCGCCATCAGCAAGTACCACTACAGCAGTAATGTAAACGTTCATTATTCAAAAAGCAGCAGTAGTGTAATAGAACGATTTCATAATTCTCAATATAATTCAATCTTACAAAGGGAGCCCAGTTGGTCATGTTTATTTCTCAATATTACTAAAACATTCGACAAGTTTCAATATTGTTTGTCTTTTGAACAAACTTGTATAGCATGGTTTCAGACGGAAAAAACATAAATAACTTTAATCATTTTGTTAGACAGGAAACAAAAGGTCGTTCTGAAACGATACATTCGTCGTCTGCATAATTTATCCAAGTAGTGCAATTTTATTTTTTTATACTTTTATCTCTATAAATCAATGTTATGTAAACTTTGCGTAGCCATGATGGCCTTCTTGAAAAGTTCATGAAGATGAAAACACAAACATGATATTTGTGTACTTAACGATACAATCTAAAACTTGTAGCATGGTTACTAAAAATTCCCTCTGTAATAGCAGGTGTAAATCGTTTAATTGAAAATAACGCCTGTAAGAATAAATGGTGTACTACAACTACCAGTTATTGGAAGTTAGGGTATGGCATGGAGCTGAATTGGACAAGCTACTAAACAAATAGAGTATGGTTACATCGCGTTGGTTAATTTAAACACCTCGATGGGCTACGCCCATCTCGATGTTTAAATTAACTCAGTGAGACCATACTCTATCTATTACGTATTGTCAACATGTCTTGAGACAGGTATAACGTTTCGGCATGTCTGCAACGTGGCCATCTTGGATGACCATTTGACTTTATTTTGACAATCTTGAAAAACATTTATCTAAGGATGTTCTGTTTTCTGTTTGAACATTTTTTAAACTTGCGACGATAATTCGTATAAGCAGTGCAAGAAAATAACAAGCTAAACACATCTTCTTACAACCGGCCCCACTCCGTCAGTAAACATTGAATGATCCTTAATACTCAATTTTCATAGTATAGATAAAGGGAAGCAACGCAATGTCGCATTTGCTATTTATCCATACTGGATTGTTTAGCTCTTCTGGTTTGGAGCAACCCACCTATATACTTCACAATGGATTGTTTAGCTTTTGTATGAGTCGTGTTGGTTTGGGGCAAACCAACTTGACGGAGTTCTTGTGAAAAGAAAATGTCAGGATGCAAAATACGTAGCTGTCAATGCCCAGTTGAAACAAAGACTGAGATAGGGTTCGAGGCATGGTTGCCTCTTTGTTAGAGGGTTAGTAGTTGGGGGTTTGCCCACGGTCTGTGATTGAATTTCGTGAATGTTAGCTTAGGGGTGTAATCGTACAATGATGACTCTTAAAACTGTTCATATGACCATGCATGTTAATTACTTCATTTATGTCACACACTATACAGAAACGATGCAGAAATGCTGGTTAAATTATACAAATTTGATCGAGTTTTAGTATAAAATAAACTCACTTTTATTAAATAAATCGCAGACAATAAACAATTTGGTCAACTTTTCAGAATGCGTGAGAACTTAAAATGTATGCGTGTGAGCGTGAGTTAAAACAAAAATGTATCTCGCGCCCAATGCTTGAAACTTGGCAGGTATGAAAATAAATGAAATATTCTAAAGCCATTTCACATTCTACAGAAGAACTTCTTTACATGTACCCAAGAACTTCTTTACATGATACATTTACGTTGACATGTATGTTCAGACTTTTATATTAAACAAAATGTTCAACTCAGTTTCACGATCGTCATTAACTTTTATTGGATTGTTTAGCTTATGAATTAGTCTTTATTGATTTCAAGCAACCTCTCTCTCCACGGACATAGACTTGAAACTGTCGAGGCAAGTATGTACGTTGTAGCCACCATCACACTCTGTAAATGTCCTGTTCTTTTTACGCCAAAACTTCAAGGACTGCACTTTGTCATATTACAAAATCTTAAGTTGGTAATGGCGGACATCTTGGATTACGAGCGGCGACAACAAAAATAAAACCCACATAAATCTGAAAGAGCTGCACAAAATACATATAGTTGTTTCAGCTTCACTGAAATACAGACAGCAATGTCAATGGAGCTGCTCCGTCAGTAAATATTGACTCTATTATACGATCGTCATTAACACAAACTGGATTGTTTAGCTTTCGTATCAGTCTTTCCTGGTGTTTTGTAACCTCATTTACTGGAAGTGTAAACTAATATGACAAGATAAAACGTAAAATCAGACTCACAGCTCGGTCGTACCATAGATTGATTTTCACTTTGGCTGCAACTGCCGTGGTTGTTCCGTAAAATGCAGAGTACATCCAAACGTGTTTCTAATTATGTGGTTTATATAGCTTAACAACAACCATTAAGTGTATCGTTTGCTAATTCGGCAAGTATGGATTGTATCTATATGAGTGTTGGTAGCTTTAATCTCACTGTATCTGCATTCTGTACAATATTGGCGTTGAAGACAAGGTAACAGCGATTTAAGCTAACCTGTAGGTATTATTGCCTATTTATTGTTCGAAAAAAAACCTGTAGATTTATAATATCGATGTAGAAAATCAATATAATTAAAACAATCAATGCTCATTATCCCGCCTTAATTCAATTAGGCGATGGAAAAGCTGATATTAGAAGGATTATATAACAGATATTTCGCCAATAATACACGTTTAAAACGTTGTTTACTGAAAAAATGCGACAACTTGAATAACATTATTAAAATGTTTTAAGAGCATTTTTACAATATGCCCATTTTTTAAGCCGAAATTAAGGCTGTATTTAATACCTCAGCCAACCCGCTTCTCTTCGCTTCTTGGAGAACGGGTTTGGTGGGGTATGAAAGTTAAGACTGGGATCACGATATGGTAATGGAGTTGAAATATTCGATGTGTATAAGTAGCCAAGGACCACCACCATCAGAAAATACTACATGTATGGCAGTATATCAAACTTTCATTATTCAAAAGTCAGCGGCAATGAAAGAGAGCCATTACATTTATTTCCATATGTATTAAGCAACTCAGTTCAATCTTGTGAAAGGAACCCAGTTTGCCATTATATTTATGCACGACATTTTAAGACCTCTGACACGTTTCCAGAGTATCACCTTTTGAACAAATTCATGTGGCATTCATGTGGCATGGTATCAGTAGGAAAACAAATAGTGTATTCGGGCATTCCTGGCAAAAAGAAAACAACAGGTCATGCCAGAATCTGCGGAAGTGACCCATACTTTTTCCGTGCTAATCAAACGCCCCGAAGAGCAAGCCATTCAATTCAATTCCCACTATCCAATAAGTATGTACGTATACATATACTCATTTGTTAAATAGCTGTAATTGAACAATGTGCTGTCGTTTTGCAATTTTTAGGTGTACTTGTATTCTTTTACAATTGTTACGTTACACAAATGTACTAACATTTTATTTGAATACGAAATCCATAATATCAATGATTAATTTGTTATTACTGTTCTATTTTCTGATCCTTAACTTATATTGAGGTGTATACGTCCTATCGTCTCCACGGACAATCGGAACAGTCTATGCGAGCCAGTACGTGAGACCCATACGAATGGCCTGTTCTAAGCACATCACCAAGACAGTAGAAATTTAAGGAAACCGACATCTGGGTTTTCTACGCCGAAAACCTAAGAAAACGTAAGTCATCTGGAACATTTGACAAATTTAAAAGACTCGTTAAAAGAGAATAATTCACAGTCAACTTTATTAGCACAAAAGGCACAAAAACACAAATATGAAAGAGATAAAAAAAAAAAAGAAATCCGTGGATTCATATGTCTCGCCTAACGGGGGCGGGACTTAAAAATAAAAGATAAATGATGTTTAAATGAAAGCTTGTACATATTTTAATAATTAAAAACAATGGAGTTTACAGTTTGTTGAGGTGACATTTAAGTGCATTTGTTTAAAAACAAAATTTCATTCTATAAAAAACACACAAAAAAACAGCAATTTCACAAAAGTAGGTCAAGATCAAGACAACTATGTCAAAACAAAATAGAATGTTTTGTGATAAACTCAGTTTAAAGCATCTAGTGCATAATTATAGTTCATGAGAAAGTGATGTAAATGTAACAATTAATAGTATCTGCCTTTGCTTGGATGGTGAAAGTCACATACACATTTGAGTTTTGACACATTGTGATGTACTACCCAAGAAACAACTATAAGCGAAGTTTGAAAGGTCTAATGGATAAAGTTTGTGAGAAAGTGTGCATATGTTGAAGGTAAACATTATTTAGTTCTATGTCCCTTGCTTGTAGGGTCAAGGTCACATGCACATTCGCTTTGTCACGTTGCAATATACCACTCAAGATACAACTATAAGAAAAGTTTGAAAGGTCTTAGTGCATACAATTTGCGAAAAAGTGACCTAAACGTAAAAGTTGAAGGTAAACATTATAAGGTTATCTGCCCTTTGCTGGGAGGGTCAAGGTCACATCCACATATGCTTTGTCACGATGCGATATACCACCCATGATACAAATATAAACAAAGTTTGAAAGATGTAGTGCATACAGTTTGCGAGAAAGTGACCTTAACGCAAATGTTGAAGGTAAACATTATCTAAGTTATCTGCCCTTGCTTGGAAGGTCAAGGTCACATCCACATTTGCTTTGTCACGTTGCAATGTACCACTCAAGATCCAACTATAAGCAAAGTTTGAAAGGTCTCAGGGCATACAATTTGTAGGAGGGGGCAACATAGCTATATGTGTAAGAATTGATCAAAAAAACACAGCAATATGTAAAAATAAATAAAAATCGAGTTTCGAGTGGGGATGGGGTGGATGGGAGAGACGGGGAAGGTGGTCAACATAGCTATAAGTGGAAGAAATGACCAAAACAAAACAGAAATATGTTAAAAAAAATCAAATTTCGGTTGTGGGGTTATGGGGGATGTGGGGGCGGAGGCGGGAGAGGGCGAAGGTGCGGGCAACATAGCTAGTGTAAGAATTGACCAAAACAACACAGAAATATGTAAAAAAAATAGAATTTCGGTTATGGGGGTTGTGGGGGCGGAGGCGGGGGAGGGCGAATTTGCGGGCAACATAGCTAGTGTAATAATTGACCTAATCAACACAGAAATATGTAAAAAAAAAATAAGGTTTTAAGTGTGGGGGGAGAAGGCGGGGAGAAGATTTCTCTATATATATATTCGAGTGGAAGTAGGGGTGGTGGAGGGTGGGGGCGGAGGCGAGGCAGGGAGAGAGTGCGGGAAACATAGCTATATGTGGAATAATTGATAAAAACTACACAGAAATATGTAAAAATAAATATCAAGTTTCGAATGGGGGGTGGGCATTGGGGGTGGGGGGGGGGGGAGGTGGCAACATTGCTATATGTGTAAGAATTGATTAAAACAACACAGAAATATGTACAAAAATGTGAAAAAATCGAGATTCGAGTGGGTGAGGTGGGGGGAGGTGAGGCGGAGGAGGAAGGCCAACATAGCTATATGTGTAAGAAATGACCATAAATATGTAAAAAAATCGAAGTTTCGCTTTGGAGCGGAGGCTGGGGAGGGCGAGCGTGCGGGCAACATAACTATTTGTCTAAGAATTGATCAAAACAACACAGCACTATGTAAAACATAAATAAAAAAAAACGTTTGAGTGTGTGGGGCCAGGCGAGGTGGAGACGGCGGGTTGGGGGCAACATAGCTGTATGTGTAAGAATTGACCAAAACAACCACAGAAATATGTAAAAAAAAATCAAGTTTCGAGTGGGGGTAGCATAGGTGGGGGAGGGGGCGGTCGGAGGCTAGTGTAGGGTGCAACATAGCTATATGGGTAAGAAATGACCAAAACATGTATGTAAAAATAAAATCAAGTTTTGAGTTGGTGGGGGTGGGGGGATAGTGGGGGTGGGTGGGGGGGGCAACATAGCTATATGTGCAAGAAATGACCAAAACATCCACACACATATTTAAAATGTGGGGGGAGCGGAGGAGTGGAAGGGGGTATTCGGGGGCGATCGGGGGCCGTCGGGGCGGTCGGGCGGTCGGGGGCGGTCGGATACGGTTGGGGGGTGGTGGGCGGTGTGCGGCGGCGGGGATGCAACATAGGTATATGTCTAAGAATAAATATGTAAAAAAAAATATAATCTAGTTTTGAGCGTGTGGTGGAGGCGAGGGGAAGGCGGGGTGGGGAAGGCGGTGGAGGCTAGGGAGCAACATAACTACATGTGTAAGAAATGACCAACTACAACACAGAAATATGTAAAAAAAAAATATCGAGTTTCTAATGGGGTGGCGGGGGAGGGGGACGGGGGTACGGGCAACATAGCTATATAGCTATATGTGTAAGAAACAACGACAAACATACTTAAAATGAAAATAATCGAGTTTCGAGTGTGTGGAGGAGCGGAAGCGGGGCAGGGACGGCAGGGGGAGTAGGGTGGTCGAAGCGGGTGCAACATTTCTATATTTGTAAGAATTGACCAAAACAACACATACATTTGTAATAACAGTTTTGAGTGTGTGGGGTATGCGGTAGGGGTGGGGGAGCGGGGGTGGGGGGGGGCGGGGTGGGTGCAACATAGCTATATGTGTAGGAATTGACCAAAACAACCCATAAATATGTAAACAATTAATAATCTAGTTTTCATTGTGTGTGGGGGAGGCGAGTGGGGGGGGGAACGGGGTGGGGAAGGGGTGGGAAAGGCGAGGGGCATCATAGCTATATGTCTAAAAAATGACCAAAACAACATAGTAATATATAAAAAAAAATCGAGTTTCGAGTGGGGGGGGGGGGGGGCGGGTGAGGGCGGGTGAGGGCGGGGGTGCGGGCAACATAGCTAAATAGCTATATATGTAAGAAGAATTGACCAAAACAACACAATATGAAAAAAAATAGATATGAAGTTTTGAGTCTCGGGGTGGGTGGCTGGGGGGGGGGGGGTGTGGGGGTGAGAGAGCAGAGACAGGGATGGGGAGCAACATAACTATATGTGTAAGAATTTACCAAAATAACACGGAAATATGTATAAAAAAACGGGCCATATCGGAAGGTGGGGAGGAGGGATTCGATGCCCCAATATGGGTGAAGTATGAATAAGATGCATAATGCTATAAGAAAAACCCAAACCAATATTATAGATAAATACAACAGCATACACACACAAACCTACATCTGTCTTTATTACACATTTCATGGGCCATCACAATTTGGGTTCCTTGGGAGCCCAGAATTTGCAGAAGACAAAAATTAAATACGCAACCCTTTTCAACATACTATAAGAAAACCATTTCCCAAATTTAGTTGAGCTAGGACAAGAAATGTAACAGATATAGATCTGTAAACACAGCTTACACGTAAGATTTTATGTGAAATAGACATATTTTAAGGATTTGGCTTCCATGGGTGCCCATGGCTTACAGGAACCAAAAGTGCTTATGCAGTCCTTAAGATAATGCTTTAAGGAAGCCCATGGCCAAATTTGGTTGTGCTAGGATAAGAAATGTAAGAGACATTCACTTGTAAACAAAGCTTATACGCAAACTTCGATGTGGGACTCCGACGCCGACGCCGAAGCTAACGTCAGCGCCGCCGCCGACGCCGGGCGATTACATAAGCTCTCTTATTCTTCGAATAGTCGAGCTAAAAATTGAAAGGTCTAGTGCATACAGTTTGTGAAAAAGTGACCTAAGCGCAAAAGTTGAACGTAAAAATTATTAGGTTATCTGCTCTTTGCTTGGAGGGTCAAAGTCACTTCCTTTGTCACGTTGTGATGTACCACCCAAGATACAACTATAAGCAAAGTTTGAAATGTCTAGCGCAAACAGTTTGTGAGAAAATGACCTAATCTCAAAACTTGAATGTTGGCGCCTTCGCCGCCGCCGCCGGAAAAGCAACACCTATGTCTCTTTTTTTCTTCCAAAAGGCGAAAACGAAAAGCAGTTTCATTGAAAAACTCACATCAATGCTGGAGGTGCTTTGCAACCGGCCTAACTCCGTCAGTAAATATTGAATGGTCTTCAATAGTTTTCATAGTATAGTTAAAGGGAAGCAACTTAATGATTCGATCTCATTAATGCATACTGGATTGTTTAGCTTTCTCGGGTTAGAGTAACCTACCTCTCCTTAGACAGGCACTTGCAGCAATGTAAGATTTTACTTTGATTTTGTTACCTCTATAACTCAATGCTACGTAAAATGTGCGCCTCCGCAGCGGGTTTCTTGAACAATTGATTGAGAAGAAAAATACAAACTTCTTGGTTGTGCACCTAATGATGAATTCTAAAAAGTATTGTCAGAATCTATCTTCCAGTTCTTCAGAAGATATACTAAGGTTTCAGCTGATTTATGTATTGGTGGTCATCTTAGGTGTCTCTTTGTCCTAATTTGTGTAATCTTGAAAATTATTGATCTAATGAGTTTCCATGTAAACGTTGTTTAAAATCGTCTAAGACGCGTAGGACGAGAGGTCGTTTAAGCAAAGGTAATTAAAATACGGACGACGTCGGCCCACGACAGACGACGGACGACACTAGCGGTCAGAATAGCTCAATCTAACCCGATGGCACAGGTGAGCTAAAATCTACTGAGGCCGCAAGTGTTGTATGGCAAAAACTCATTCACCAAGTCTTTGTGCAACCGGCCCAACTCCGTCAGTAAATATTGAATGGTCCTTAATACCCAGTTGTCATAGTAAAGTTAAGGGAAACAACTCAGTGTCAAGATCGTCATTAATTCATGCTGGATATTTTAGCCTTCCTGGTTTGAAGTAACCTACCTCTCCACAGACAGACACTTCAAGCGGTCGATTCGAGCAAGTAGTTGGTAGCCATAGCAAACACGACTTGTTGTTCTGAACACCCCATCAACACAGTTGGGAATGTGTACCGGACTGCATCACTAAATTCATTTACAAAGTTAAAATGTTGCCAAAGTTAAAAGTAAATTGTGATCGTGATTCACCCCAGAAATACGAACATAAAATTATATTTGCATCTTACTCGAAGATTACATCATTTTAAGATGTTAGAAATGAAGGCAATCTTGGATTACGAAAGGCGACAAAACCGCACATATGAAATAGATACTGAAACAACACACGACCTAATTGTCTTGTTGTAATAAAATACCGACAGCAAGGTAAGATTTTATGTAGTTACATCTATAACTCAATGCTGAATCAAATGTGCTTCGCCGCGGCGGGTTTCTTGAACAATTCACGGAGTCGAACAAAAGAAACTTGTTAGTTGTGTGGTACCTAATAGTCATTCAAAAAGGAATTGTCCAAATCTATCTTGCAGTTCTTGAGAAGATATAATAATTGTTCGGCTATTTTTTGTATTCGTTGCCATCTTAGATGTCTCTTTGTCCTAATTTTAATAATCTGAAAAAATAATATTCTAATTAATCGAAATGCGGAAAATGTCGGACAAAGACGGTCGGAAATAGGTCAATTTGAGCCATCGGCTCAAGTGAGCAAAAACTATTCACACGGCAAGTTTTGTGCGTCAAAAAGTAACACATTCACCAAGTCTTCTTGCATCCGCCCCAACTTCGTCAGTAAATATTGAATGATCCTTAATACCCAGTTTTCATAGTACAGTTAAAGGGAAGCAAATCAATGTCAATACCGTCATTCATTCATACAGAATTGTTTAACGTTTCTGGTTTGGAGTAACATACCTTTTCACGGACAGACACTTGAAGTTGTCAATGCCAGTCTTTAGTTGGTAAACATATCACACATGACCTATTCTGAACACACAATCAACACAGTTGTAAAATGGTATCGGACTGCAACGCTAAATCCATTTTCAAAGTTGAAAGTTTGACAAAGTTAAAATACAATTTTGATCGTGGTTCACACAAGAAATACGTAACATGAAATTGTATTTGCATTTTACTCGAAGAATAAATCATTTTTAGCATGGTGAACTTGTTCTTTACCAAGCTTTAGTAACCATGTTTTTTCACGAATCCTAACTACAGCCTCACTGATGAATCGACGCATTGCCTTAAAAAGAAGACCCATATTTTAACAGGTGTTTCTTCTTTTCTAGTGCGGATACAAATAAGGTAATGTCATTTAGAAATTTCAAATAATTTCCTCGATACATTGTTTAAGTTATATATTGTTTATTTAGCTATTTCATCTATTGTTCCATCGTTTTGCTGTGCGTTCTATAAATAGATCAATCATCATCACCACGTGATCATCACTTTATATTGCGTAACATGTATTCATACGTATTGTTCTCCTAGGATAGTGTATTGAGATTTGTAACCAGTCAATTTTATAATTTATTTCTCTTGCAACGCATGTCTTCCATCTTTCTTGGATTTATATATTGAAGAAATATACATGGCCTTTATAGTCTTCATATAATATTTAATAGGTTTGGTCAGTAATGGTTATCGCATAAGCTACTATCCTTTGTAAAAAGTTGTTGCTGTCTATTCTCCGGAATAAGATTGTTAGCTTACTTTGTAGTACGCTGTGTAATATTCTTAAGTTTTTACCTCCCTTGCTATGAAGTTAAAATGACTGATTCGGTAGTAAAATAATCCTAAATACTTGTGCCAATCGTGTCGGCGAGAGCGAATGCAAATCAACAAGATCTGACTGGGTATATATGACGTCGTTTGATCCCGAGTGACTATTTTTAGACTTCGGGTCTATTCGGACACTCAGGTTTTAGAATAAGTCCCATTATAGTTCATCAACATTTGTAAAGGATTGTTAGCTCAGTCGGGAGAGCGGCAGTCCCAGAAATTTATATTAATTTTTTATTCTAATTATATGTTTTGTATGTAATTTTTTTTGTTTAATTCATGCCCAATGGTCGTAAAAGGGGGTACATCAAGATTTTTCTAGAAACATCTTAAAATATAAAATTGTTCCAGTTCACGATATAAAACACTATCAATCAAAATGTGAAGCTAGAACCATTTTGTTAATGTCAAAAGTTTGAGAACACCATATAGGGTGGTATTGCACGTACTATGCTGAAATTAACCCTGGTGCGTCACCTAGGATAGCACGTATTACTGTGCAGAATGAATTTCTTTGCAAAGGATCTAGGATCATTATGTTTTGGTCATGTAGAATACAAAATATTAATATTTGTCAATTTTAAATCGAACACCTAGACCCCTATAAAAAGCCTGATGTACTCCCTTTAAGACTTAAGTCGGAAACGAATTGTGTGTGTTTGTGTGTGTGGAGAGTGGGGGATTTTTTTTAAGATTTTTACGACTTTTATCTATGCGTCAATTTGGTAGAGGTAGACCTCATCTGTTTTGAAACAAACTCGTATAAACACAGTCCTGCCGCGCGTTAGTTAGCAGTAGCTGTCAAACATTTTTCAATGTGCAAACGCGGAACACGCGGAACTCGAACCTATGACTGTAGCATTGAGAGATATACATTACACAAACAAGAGTAGATCTAAACACAAATATGTTACTTTTTATTACAATTTTCAAATTACTTGCAAAACTGATTTAAGTATATTCTATTAAGGCCAAAACACAAATATGTTTAAAAACAAAACAAAGCAACACAAAAATGAAGGGGTAAAAAGTTGTTGTGTCGGTGGTAAAAACGGCGATTCGGTTGGGTGACAGAAAACAAAACACTTTCTTGTTTAGGCCTAAGGTAGTAAACGGAATTTACCGTGACTTTGGTGATTATTGTCAACAAACGATTTGTTGACTTAAAAAAAATCCACGTACAAATTACAATTAGGGATATGAATCGTAAAATTCTCAGTAGCGTAGCTACCTATTAGGCCAAAAGACCCGGGCCTTCACATAATGTTCATATATGACAAATATAACAACGAAATAAGTGTGTATGAACACCATGTTCACTCCGAGTTGTGAGATTAAATCACAATGGTATCCCGAGAACAGTGGTACTCCGAGTTGTGAGAATGAACTACAACGGTTTCCCGAGACCAGTGGTATTCCGAGTTTTGAGAATAAATAACAACGGTATCCCGAGACCAGGGATACTCCGAGTTGTGAGATTAAAATAAAATGAGCACAAATATTTATAAGTTTTGTTTTGTATATGTGTAGTCTGTATGTCTCTACTACAAGTTGTGTGTAAAATATATGTTCTTTTAGTTGAAGGTCACACTTTTTGGAACAAGGAAACTTCAGGGAGAATTTGTCACTTTACAGTGTTACTTTTTGACGCACAACACTTGCCGCGTGAATAGTTTACATAGTTTAAATCCTTGTGCAGTAGGGGATGTGGTGTCTTTCAGACCATACCCGTGTTCATTTGATTTAAATCATACTTGCATAGTAGGTCGATATAAATGCAAGGTTGTTTCCTATTTTAATTCAGCTATGTTGGTCAAAGGGTCTATGAATTACCTCTTCTTGAATTGGCAGAATTAGCTGTCTTGACCTTTTTGACCCTATATTCATTTCTAATGACAGGTGATGGCAGGTGATGTTTTTTGATACATTTTAACACCTGTGAAGATATGGTTCAAATATGATGAAGCGTTTCGGAGATTAATTTTCATTATAGCCAATCATTCCTTTTGTTCCCTTCTTTATTTCTGTATACACCTTACCTTATCTTGTTTTAATCGCCTTACTAAAAGATACATTAAACAATGCATTGATGTATTATTATGAGTTGACATATTTTCAGTCCATCCATGTCATGCGTGATTGGAAAGAAACCTTCCATTACATGGATGCACAAATCTTAGTTCACCATGCTCTTAGTACCTTCGGTATTTGGATTATATGTTAGCATTATTACGAGCGGCGACAAAACCACAACTGTGAATTAGATACTGAAATAAAACACAACATAATTGTCTAGTTGTATTAAAATACCGACATCAAGATAAGATTTTATTTAGTCACATATATAACTCAATGCTACGTAAAATGTCCGCGGATATGAAAATCTCGAACTTGTTAGTTGTGAATCTAGCGACGAATTCTAAAAAGAATTATTGTCAGAATCTATCTTGAAGTTCTTGAGAAGATATACTATTATAATATGCCTACTGATCGTTCTAAGTCCGGAAAAAACTGCAGATTAAATTAGAAAACTCGAAATGAATTAATTGTAATATGGTTTTGTCTATTTTAAGTTGTGGTTGTCATCATTGATCTAATGAATTTCTATGTGAAACTTGTTTAAAATCGTCTAAGAGCGTAAGTTGAAAGACAATTTTGATTGTGGGTCACACCAAAAATACGAATATAACATTGTATTTGCATTTTACTCGAAGAGTATATCATTTGGATATGTTAGCAATGAAGTCCATCTTGTATTACGACCGGTGACAAAACCACAAATATGAAATAGATACTGACACAAAACACAACATAATTGTCTAGTTGTATTAAAATACCGACTTCAAGATAAGATTTTATTTAGTCACATATATAACTCAATGCTACGTAAAATGTCCGCGGAGATGAAAATCTCGAACTTGTTAGTTGTGAATTTAGCGACGAATTCTAAAATGAATTATTGTCAGAATCTATCTTGAAGTTCTTGAGAAGATATACTATTATAATATGCCTACTGATCGTTCTAAGTCCGGAAAAAACTGCAGATTAAATTAGAAAACTCGAAATGAATTAATTGTAATATGGTTTTGTCTATTTTAAGTTGTGGTTGTCATCATTGATCTAATGAATTTCTATGTGAAACTTGTTTAAAATCGTCTAAGAGCGTAAGTTGAAAGACAATTTTGATTGTGGGTCACACCAAAAATACGAATATAACATTGTATTTGCATTTTACTCGAAGAGTATATCATTTGGATATGTTAGCAATGAAGTCCATCTTGTATTACGACCGGTGACAAAACCACAAATATGAAATAGATACTGACACAAAACACAACATAATTGTCTAGTTGTATTAAAATACCGACATCAAGATAAGATTTTATCTAGTCACATATATAACTCAATGCTACGTAAAATGTCCGCGGAGATGAAAATCTCGAACTTGTTAGTTGTGAATCTAGCGACGAATTCTAAAAAGAATTATTGTCAGAATCTATCTTGAAGTTCTTGAGAAGATATACTATTATAATATGCCTACTGATCGTTCTAAGTCCGGAAAAAAACTGCAGATTAAATTAGAAAACTCGAAATGAATTAATTGTAATATGGTTTTGTCTATTTTAAGTTGTGGTTGTCATCATTGATCTAATGAATTTCCATGTGAAACTTGTTTAAAATCGTCTAAGAGCGTAAGTTGAAAGACAATTTTGATTGTGGGTCACACCAAAAATACGAATATAACATTGTATTTGCATTTTACTCGAAGAGTATATCATTTGGATATGTTAGCAATGAAGTCCATCTTGTATTACGACCGGTGACAAAACCACAAATATGAAATAGATACTGACACAAAACACAACATAATTGTCTAGTTGTATTAAAATACCGACTTCAAGATAAGATTTTATTTAGTCACATATATAACTCAATGCTACGTAAAATGTCCGCGGAGATGAAAATCTCGAACTTGTTAGTTGTGAATTTAGCGACGAATTCTAAAATGAATTATTGTCAGAATCTATCTTGAAGTTCTTGAGAAGATATACTATTATAATATGCCTACTGATCGTTCTAAGTCCGGAAAAAACTGCAGATTAAATTAGAAAACTCGAAATGAATTAATTGTAATATGGTTTTGTCTATTTTAAGTTGTGGTTGTCATCATTGATCTAATGAATTTCTATGTGAAACTTGTTTAAAATCGTCTAAGAGCGTAAGTTGAAAGACAATTTTGATTGTGGGTCACACCAAAAATACGAATATAACATTGTATTTGCATTTTACTCGAAGAGTATATCATTTGGATATGTTAGCAATGAAGTCCATCTTGTATTACGACCGGTGACAAAACCACAAATATGAAATAGATACTGACACAAAACACAACATAATTGTCTAGTTGTATTAAAATACCGACATCAAGATAAGATTTTATCTAGTCACATATATAACTCAATGCTACGTAAAATGTCCGCGGAGATGAAAATCTCGAACTTGTTAGTTGTGAATCTAGCGACGAATTCTAAAAAGAATTATTGTCAGAATCTATCTTGAAGTTCTTGAGAAGATATACTATTATAATATGCCTACTGATCGTTCTAAGTCCGGAAAAAAACTGCAGATTAAATTAGAAAACTCGAAATGAATTAATTGTAATATGGTTTTGTCTATTTTAAGTTGTGGTTGTCATCATTGATCTAATGAATTTCCATGTGAAACTTGTTTAAAATCGTCTAAGAGCGTAAGTTGAAAGACAATTTTGATTGTGGGTCACACCAAAAATACGAATATAACATTGTATTTGCATTTTACTCGAAGAGTATATCATTTGGATATGTTAGCAATGAAGTCCATCTTGTATTACGACCGGTGACAAAACCACAAATATGAAATAGATACTGACACAAAACACAACATAATTGTCTAGTTGAATTAAAATACCGACATCATTTAAGATTTTATTTTTTTACCTCTATAATTAAATGCTACGTACACTGTACGTCGCCGCCGCGGGTTTCTTGAACAATTCACGGAGACGAAAAACACGAACTTGAATGCTACTTTCCCTGACCGATCTTTTTATATTTCTTTGTTAGTTGTGTACAATGTACCTAGCGATCTCCTCAAAAAGGAATTGTCAGAATCCATCTTGCAGTTCTTGAGAAGATGTAATACGGTTTCGGCTATTATATGTATTCGTGGCCCTCTTAGATGTCTCTTTGTTCTAATGTTAATAAACTTAAACATCATTGCTCTAATGAGTCTCCTTGAAAGTTGTTTAAAAGCCTCTAAGACGCGTATGACGATAGGTGGTTTTATCAAAGGTAATTGAAATACGGACGACTTTGGACAACGATGGACGGACACTATCGGTCGAAAAAGGTCAATATGAGCCGTCGGTTCAAGTGAGCAGGTGAGCTAAAACTATTCACGCGGCAAATGTTGTGCGACAAAAAGGTACACATTAACCAAGTCATTTCATCTGCCCCAACTTCGTCAGTAAACATTGAATAGTCCTTAATACCCAGTCAATATCCAGCGACTCAATGTCAATACCGTCATTAATGCATACTGGATTGTTTAACGTTCCTGGTTTGGAGTAACATTCCTCTCCACAGACAGACACTTGAAGTAAGTTGTCAATGCAAGCCTTAAGTTAGTAGGCATGTCACATACTACCTATTCTAAACCCACCATCAACACAGTTGGAAAGGGCATCGGACTGCACCGTTAAATCCATTTTCAAAGTTGAACGTTTGGCAAAGTTAAAGGATAATTTTGATCGTAGTTTACACAAGAAATACTAACATAAAACTGTATTTGCCCTTTGCTCAAAGATGATATAATTTGGATTTGTTAGCAATAACGGCCATCTTTGATTACGAGTGGCAACAAAACAATAAATAAGAAATAAATACTGATACAATTTTTATTTGTATTAAAATACCGACATACCGACATTAATGTAAGGTCGTATATTTTTATTTCTACCTCAATTATTGAATGCTTCGTAACGTGTACGTCGTAGAGGCGGGTTTCTTGAACATTCTTGTGTACCTAACGATCAATTCTAAAAACAACTGTCAGAATCTCTCTTGCAGTTCTTGAGAAGATATTATAAGGTTTCGCCTATTTTATGTATTGGTGGCCATCTTGGATATCTCTTTGTCGTAATTTTAATAATCTTGAAAATCATTGATCTAATGCGTTTCCATTTGAAAGTTGTTTACATTAAAATAGACTAAGACTCTTATGACAAGAGTTTGTTTAAGAAAATTAATTGAAATACGGAATATGTCGGACAACGACGGACGACGGACGGAGATTATCGGTCGAAGTAGCTTAATCTGAGCCATCGGCTCAGGTGAGCTAAAAACTATTTACGCGGCAAATTTTGTGCACCAAAAAGGAACTCATTCACCAATCTTCATGTAACTTCCCCAACTCCGTCATTAATCATTGAATGGTCCTTACTACCCAGTTTTAATAGTATAGTTAAAAGGAAGCAACTCAATGTCAAGATCGTCATTAGTGCATACTGGATTGTTTAGCTTTCCTGGTTTGGCGTAAGCTACCTCTCCACAGACAGACATTTGAAGCTGTCGATGCGAGTAAGCAGTTGGTAGCCATATCACACACGATCTTTTCTGAACACACCATCAACACAGTTAGGAAAGGGTATCGGACTGAACTACTAATTCATTTTCAAAGTTAAAAGTGTGACAAAGTTAAAAGACAAGTTTGGTCATGATTCACACCAGCAATACGAACATATAATACGGTTCGGCTATTTTATGTATTGGTGGCCAGCTTGGATGCCTCTATGACCTAAGATTAATAATATTGAACATCACTGATCTAAGGTGCTTCCTTGTGAAAGTTGTTTACAATCGTTTCAGACACGTGTGACGATAGGTACATGTAGTGTAAGCAAAAGTAATTTTTAAACGGACGACGACGGACAGACACAATCGGTCGAAATATATTTATCTGAGCCATCGGCTCAGGTGAGCTGAAAACATCACCCGGCAAGTGTTGTGTGACAAAAGGGTACTCATTCACCAAGTGTTTTTGCCACCGGCCCAAATCAGTAAATATCGAATGATCCTTAATACCCAGTTTGCATAGTATAGTTAAAGGGAAACAGCATTAGATCATCCTGTATTATTTAGCTTTCCTAGTTTGGAGTAACCTACCTCTCCACAGACAGACACTTGAGGCTGCCGATGCGAGCAAGCAGTTGGTAGCCATATCACTCACGACCTGTTCTGATCACACCATCGAAACACTAAATTCATTTTCAAAGTTGAATAGTTGGCAAAGTTAAAAAAGAGTATGATAATGGACCTTTGGAAACGGCCGAGCACGACACATACGAAATATTGCAGTCTCGGTTTGATTGAGACTGTTCATGAGCGGTAGTGAAATATGCTAGCTACCGTTCACGCCCTCTAGCCCCGGGTTGAGCAGAACTCAATATTCATAAAATCAATAGTACACAATTTTAACCATCCCGAAGTTGGCATGCATACGGCGGTGGACATGGAGTTATTTGATTCCCCATGTCGTACGGCGTATGGTCCCAGTATCTTATACAATTAAATGCCCCGAAGAGCGAAATAAACATAATGGAAAAGATGACTTTGATCGTTCTTCACACCAAAAATACGAACATAACATTGTATTTGCAATTTACTCGAAGATTATATCTTTTTGATATGTTTACATAGACGGTCGTCTTGGATTACGAGCGGCGACACAACTGTAAACATGAAATAGATACTGAAACAACATAATGTTATACTTGTTTTAAAATACTGACTTTTTTATTTATTTATATCTATTACTCAATGCTACGCAAAATGTGCGTCGCTGTGGGTGGTTTCTTGAACAATTCACGGAGACGAAAACTCACTGAGCATGAACTTGTGTACCTAAAGATCAATTCTAAAAATAATTGTCAGAATATATCGTGCAGTTCTTGTGAAGATATAATAATGTGTCAGCTTTTTTTTGTATTGGTGGCCATCTTGAAGGTCGCTTTGACCTAATTCTAATAATCGAGAACATCTTCGATCTAATGAGTTTCCATCTAAAATTTGTTTAAACTTGTATGACGAGAGGTCGTTTAAACACATAATTGAAAAACGGACGACCTCTGACAACAACGGATGGACATTATAGGTCAAACTAATTCAAACAGGTGATCTAAAAACTATTCACACTTGTTGTACAACAAAAAGGAACTCGCTCACCAAGTCTTCTTGCAACCGGCCCAACTTCGTCAGTTAATATTGAATAGTCGTCACTACTTAGTAGTCATGGTATAGTTAAAGGGAAGGAACTCAATGTCAGGATCCTCATTAATTCATACTGAATTGTTTAGCTTTCCTGGTTTGAAGCAGCCAACCTGACCGACACTTTAGGCTGTCGATGCGAACAAGTAGTTGGGCGCCACATCATATACAGCGTAACAATTTGTATCATGGTTCACACAATAAATACGAACAGTAAATTGTATTACATTTAGCACTTCACTCGAGGAATATAGCATTTAAATATGTTGTCTGTTTTTAGCAATGATCACCATATGGGAAAACTAACAGCGTACCAAAACCAAATCTGACTTTTCTCCACAAAAAAAAAGAAAAAATAGTCTAATTTCCTTGTAATACTGACACTTAAATTTGTTTTTACTCCTGTGACTTAAATTTGTTTTTACTCCTGTGACATCTTTTCTCGCGGAAGTAAACTGAAAATTGAATTAGATCATTGGAACACGCTCGAAATGGATCTAAATTATGCCAACCGTTTCATAATCGAGTAAAGCTGAATCAAAATGGGATAATGCTTATAACAAAACTATCTTTATTATTAAAACAAGACCACCGTCACCTGCCAGTAACACTGGTATAGCAGCTATTCAAACTTATATTATTAAACAAACACAACATAAGTATAAGTGAATAACGTAATATAGCTCTATTAAGCAACTAATTAGGAGACGAGTAGGTCATGACTATGCTCGACTTTGGTAAAGGCTTTCGACAAGTTCCGCATTCTCATCTTTTGTAAAACTGTTGTTATAATGTTGTCAAAGTGAAAACACATATATGGATTCAAACTTGCATTGGAGACAAGATACAACAGTTCGTGCTAGAACGATGGCACTCGTCATCTGCTGTAGTACTCGCAGTAATACTCTCAGCTCACCGTTCCTGACCCATACATTTCCTTATCTAATTTAACAGGTTTGCCTGTGTGCACTCAAAATACATGACACTATTTTGCAGACGAATCTCTACTCAGCAGACCTGCAACCATTCAACACGATACCGTATCCGACTCCAATTGAAGATTGGGAACATTTTGGCAAGTGAGCTTTAATGCCGCGCATTGCAAGGTCATTCAAATCGCATTGTCCACGAAAAGTTGTATGATATATATTTCCTACAAACAATTGAAACTGTCGACGCGACCAAGTACTTGGAGACATCATCTAAAAATAATTTTTCTGTTAAATACATCGTCAACGCAGTCAGGAAAGGGTACAGGACTCTGTGCTTTCTACGCCGCATCGTTAGGAACTGCAATACTAAATTCTTATTGTAAAGTTTAGTATGGTCCCATTGACTTTTTATTGGCGCAAGTGTGGAACAATACCTAGATATTGCACCCGAACGTTATCACGCGGTTACCCAGGGCCGCGAAATAAACGCGTACTATTTGTTTATCTGCAATACGTTTACGTTTGCAGTGCAACATTTGATGGTTATTTGAAATAAATATTACCGCAGGTCAGCTGGGACATGATTTTTTTATAAAAAATAACAATATTTATCAGCATTGTTACGTTACTTCATCACGTCAAGCTTCGATATGCCAACAACTTACGTTCTTTCATAGCAACTACATGTAGCCGTTTGACCCTTTGGAACTTATCTAACAGTAAATTCCACGGTTAAACACGTGAATATGACAGTAGAAATCATTTTGAAGTAAATTTAAATAAACACCTTCAACAATAAGTATTATATGTATTACTGTATCCCAAAGCAATGCAGAAGAAGACGTAATTCAGTATTAACACGTTTAGAATACGCGAGTTGCTTCTATCGTGGCATGGGTGCCTCAGTTTTTTGAAGAGAATTCATCCGCATCGAACCGTTAAGAGTCTAAGCAAAACCAATGCATAAATAACACCAAGTATTTTAAAAATATATAGTAGGCAATAGGACGACATAATGTTAGCAGAAAACAATATGAACTTATTCAATAAAAAAGTTATTAAATGTGTATGGAATACTAAGCGGTATATGGTTTCGCTAGTTGTTTGTAATGGTGACCATATTATTTCTTTTTGACAAAACTATTTACCTATTGGTGTAACGAGTCAAAGGTGTTTTAAATCCAAACAGTGTTTGACAAAGATAAATGGACGACGGCGGATGACAGGATGACACTTTCGGCCACCCCAATTAGATTTTCTAAACATACGATATATGTAATCCGTGCTGTGTCAGCCCAACTTATTTTATTACACATACGTGTGAACACTGATGTGTAACCCTCGTGCTCAGGAAAGATCCACATAGTGCGCACCTTTTCATTGCGGTGTTACAACTAACTAACTGTGTCGTCCCAGCTCTGAATAGCTCACATCTCATGATCTCACCACGTCTGTGTCAACACCGACGTCAGTAGAACGCAACATAACATGCAAAACTCTCACAAGGTAGTTATATGCACTGTTTATGCATCCACTTCTATGTACGCCTGGTCCAGTAGTTCCTACACAGTGTATACCTCAAGAATGCTCAGTCACTCACGATGACAAGCTGGTTTGTACTCCAAATATAAAACTTTAACCGTAGTTTAAGTTCTGTAGTGCTTTCAGCTTCTGATAAGTGACCTAAATGCGCACCTTTAATGTAAAACAACGTAGGTATCTACCCGTTCCCGGACGGGTCAATATCACGCTCGCACTTGATATACTATTTACACTTTACCACGAAGAATATTACCCAAGTTTTAAAGTCGATAATCTCCTGAGGACGTGACCTTAAAGCCAAACGTGCATGTTGGCGTTATACCTATGTCTATTTTTTCCTTGAAAAAAGGCGAGCCAAAACATACCGATTTGAATACAAGGATAAAACATTCATTGAAACCATGACGAAATTTTAATACGTAAATATAAAAAATTGTATTAACGTTTATTTTAATTATCCAACGAATTGATGATTTTATGAATGACAGCAAACCAATCGATTTTTTGTGGTTTTATGTCAAACTCTTTTGTCTATTGATCATATCTGCCATAATATTCTTTATTATTGTCAAACAATTATGTACAGAATTTGTTTGCTAAATTTCAAGTTCTCATAAATCTTTGCAGATGGAAGTTCTTCTAGTGCTGTAATATATACAAAACATGGAAGTCAATTATATACGTATGCACGTTCATGATATTAAAACACATTTATTAAGTAAGAAATATAAAATGTCTTTGTCTTAAACGTGATATTTTCTGCAAGAATATATGATAACCTTATATCGATTTTTACATAGATTGATGAGTAGAAAGTATATTGCTGCAGTATTTTGTTGTATTTTACCCGAATAAACTGTTTTAACAAGTATCGGATTACCATTCCGGTTATAGAAAATCCATTAATTATCTGTGCTTAATTATCAAAATACACAACCATACCTGTAGTTTGCACTGTTTCATACGCATCTACAGATAAATCCATGTCGGTTAGTGAACAGTATTGGGGGAAATCACTGGAAATATACAAACATTTTAGAAAAGGTATTTATGATGCTAACCTCATTTATATTAACTCAAATAGTGTTAATCACTCAAATAGTGTTAATCGCTCAAATAGTGTTAATCACTCAAATAGTGTTAATCACTCAAATAGTGTTAATCACTCAAATAGTGTTAATCACTTAAATAGTGTTAATCACTCACATAGTGTTAATCACCAGTATTTAGTTAAGACATATTCGGCAATGTGGGTGGTGATATGAGGTATCGCAATCTCTTGTTTCTGTTTGTTGCTTCAAAAGGGTCCCATTTCAGTATTTATGCTAGCGTTAGCTTTTCAGTTTGTGATGACATTTTCATTAGCTGGCTGTATGGTGGATGTAAGATATGTTTTTATATTATCGAGCGTTGTGGAGACATGGCGCTGACAGAGTCTTTGTTAAACTGTAAGAATATCAGCCAATGTAAAATAATACATTCAATTGTTTCTGTCATTTACAGTCTGATTTGACTTAAAGTTTTATAGATTTGCCTATACCGTTACGAGGCATTTTGGATTTGTACTTGTCATTTAACAATGGCGTTCTTTTAAATCATACAAAGGCAGTGAGTCTACCTTATATAACTGGTAACTGGTAGTATATGGGCGTGTAGTGCTAAATATGGAAATCAACTGATACTCAGCCTTAAAGAACCTCGAGCTCAGGATAAAAACTATCCAGTATATAGCATTGTTGTTGTTTACAAAATATGCTAAGGCCGATATTTAATTTAAACAAAACAATCGGTTCGTGAACTAGTTTCTATATTTAATGCAGACATTAAGGGCTATCAAGCATTCAACCTTAACGACATGTGTAACCCCCAGCGGATTTTTTTGCCACTGACCGTTCCTAGGCGGTATCCCTATTGTCAACCTTTTTTGTGTTTGTGACGTCATATGCCTTTATTTCTTATTAACATTGCCATTCATGTTTGTTCTTTTGCGTGTTTTGGGATTTACTGTGTTCCGTGAAAGCTGCCTTTCCTGTTCGACTTTATACTTATTTTATGTATCAACAATAGTTTAAAAAGTGAGATATTTGGTCCTATAGAAACCACAGCGTCCGAACGCAATGGCATCGTAGGTCCGCACTGTACTGCAAACAAGGACGAGTGGACCTTATTGCCTACTGACCGTTCCAAGTCGGTAACCCTGTCTTCACCACCCTTTCTGTTGTTTTTGTCTCTTTCATTGTATTTTCAAGTCCTTGTTTGCAGTACAGTGCGGACCTACGATGCGTTTGCGCTCGGACGCTGTGGTTTCTATAGGACCCTATATCTCAGTTTTTGATAATACAATGAAAGAGACAAAAAACAACAGAAAGGGTGGTGAAGACAGTGTTACCGACTTGGAACGGTCAGTAGGCAATAAGGCCTACTGGTTGGCTTGAATCGATTTTATATGCGCACAATCCTCGCTATTATCCTGTCTTCAGCGCCCAAATAGACAAGACAGTGTAAAAAAAACTACATCCCATCATAAGGAATAATCTAACAAAAAGTCCACATTCAGAGAAACTAACTAAAGAAACACATACAAAATAATAAACATCTCAGAATGTATCCAGAATCGTACTGAACAACCGTAGCTAAAGAGAAAACTAATCTACGGTACGACCAGAAAACCCGAGGGACGAAAGCTCATGCACCCACCTCCCTTAGTTGGGGTTTCAGTAGGTACAATCATAGAGTCCCAAGAGGTAGTCCAGTCATCGCACAAGTGAAAAGTGAAGCGTAATGACTGACTGTAGAGGGGTCAATCACTAAACATGCAGTGCGCTGTAAAACCAAAGGGTTATATCCTTTTCTGACGAACTTCCTGATTAAATTTGTAAAGCGGCCAGGAAACCCGTCAGACCCCTTTAACTTTCGAAGTTTATAGACCACATCTCCATAAAATGAGGGTTGTGATATGCCTAGTCGCAGAAGTGTTTTAAGGTTGGTGTTGTACTTTTCGAGCAGGCCCTCGTTGCGGCGATACAATTTAGAGAAAGATCTACGTAGTTTGCGATAACGAAAATCCTGCGGAAGAAGTTTACTTGTAATAACTTGATTTTTATCATTAAAGTATATAACATCTTTACACGCTCTAGCAAATCGAATGAGCTGGGAGATATACACCCCGTATGAGGTAGCACGAGGTACATCTCCATCCAGATGTGGATAGTTAACAATGTTAAAATTGAAATCATCTCTCTTATCATTGATTTTAGTATGAATACAATCATTTGAAATCGAGAGATGAAAATCGGGAAATGCTGCAACTGTAATCGAACTGTTGACTTTATTCAACGTGAGCTCTGGTGGATAAATGTTTGTAACCATATGAGCAAAGAACGGATTATCAATATTGAGAACCGAGATGTATTATTAATGGCATCAATAATTTCACCCTGGCTAGCAGGTGACAAACTCAACATAAAATCTCTTTCATAGCAGTACAAAAACAAATCTGCAACAAGTGGCGCACAGTTAGTACCCATAGGAATACCAACAACCTGGCGGTAAATAGTTTTACCGTATCTTATAAAGATGTTATCCAGAAGAAACGATAAGGCTCTACAAACATCAATACAAGTCCACAAATTATACTTATCAATGGAAGCGTTAGTAAAGAAATCCCTGACATTATTACAAGCTAGCAAAGTTGTACCCTCTCCAGCAAATGTCTTCTGAATAAACTGAAGCAATATTTCTTTGATAAGATTATGTGGTAGTGTAGTATACAGTGTAGAAAAGTCGTCGGTGCTTAGAAAAGAGGCATGAAAATGCTTACACCGTAGTTTGTCAAGAACTTCTGAGTTTTTGATAGACCAAAACAGATTGATTCCTGAGTTCTCGAAGGCTTTTCCGCAATATTACACAATATGTCCTTTAATCGTTGAAAGTCAGGAAGTCAATTGTTTTTTGATATATTGGTCGTGGTACATGAACTAGAATTAGCGATAAAACGAGCTTTGTAAGGAATTTTGTGAAGTTTGGGTATCCAGTACATTGTAGGGAGCTGCGTCTGCTTACTAATTACCTTTATAGTCTCCATAAAGGTCACATGCTGGGAAACAATGTCCGTCTACAGCGGAGGTGTAGTAAGATAAACAGAAGTGCTCGCTATCTCAGCATTCAATGTATTGATATAATGTAGTCGTCAGACAATAATTACATTGTTGGAAGATTTGTCTGCTGGAACTAGAGCAAATTTATTATGTAAATTCTGAATATCCTTCTTAAGGTGTCGTAAATTGTAAGTAGAAGGCCGTGGAAGCAGGGATGGATTTGATTCGTAAAATAAAATACGTAATTCAACAATTTCTGAAATAGTTTTCATCCAAGTTTTATTACAAGTTGTGTAATGGTTGTATAGGGGGTTCTACTACTTGAATTAAGTATACATTTTAGGGATACGGTCTACAAATTATGATAAGCGCATGCGCGCAGAACTGGTTCTAACTGTTTTTTACTACAATAATTAGATGTAAGTTTCAGGGATACAGTCTATAAATCTGTTCTCAGCATACGAATACAGCTGCTTCCAAATCGGTATTGTCACTGATTATTGATTGATGTTAAACTTTAATAAAAGGACAAACGGCAATCTTGATTTTTTAAAAGCTCGCGGCGCCAAGTTAGTTTTTCTACATAACTTGCATTTGTTCAATAATTATAATTAATTATACGAATAATATAAAGGAAATTGTGTTTGAATATTAC